>CM040183.1:15842684-16032684 GCA_022606455.1 Callitettix versicolor | reverse complement strand
GGGAGGAGAAAGCCATACTCAAGGAGAAGGAAGTGAAACTCAACTTCAGAAAAGCAAACGACCGAAAGGACATGACAATCTCAGAAGAACTTAGGAAAAGGAGATCACAAAGGCTGAAGAAGTATTGGGAGGAACAACGCGCCAAGAAGATGAGACCTCACTAATAACTGAATGTGCTCCAGTTTGGGCCTAAAAAAAAATTATATAAAATAAAAATAAAATAATAATAATAATATTTCCTATAAACAGTAAATAATTTAGGTATGTAATGTAAAATCCTGTTATAGTAGGTTTAATTTGTAAATATTTCAGTAAGAAATGTTAGAATTCATTCATTAATTTTATAGGTTATAGTTTAAATACGAAAGTAAGATAAAGTAGAATATATATATATATATATATATATATATATATATATATATATATATATATATATATATTCTACTTTTGAAAAAATAAGGTAAGGAAAAATACAATAGAGAGGATATACTGAGAATATTTAAGAAAACAGGATCACTTATTAAGAAATACATGTAGTACAGGCTTTGGGCAGCTCATGAAGAAGGAAGGCTGAGGTAGAGATGATGGAGTGAAGACCTCTGAATATTAACGTACTAGAATGATAACTCTTATCAGAGCTTTGTGAGCGCTCGCTGCTGGTGGCATCTTGCGGCCGAGTGATAAACTACAGTCAAATATAATAGACGTTTATTTTCTCAAACGTCTCCGCACCCTGTCCTTGCAACATGCAGCGTTTGTAGCGGCAGATAGTCCAATTACTTGGACTTTAGACGCTAATATCCAGCAAGCTTTTTATAATGATGGCTGTACTTCTAGTCCGTTTGTATTGAATATGCGTCGAGGCTATACTATAAAGAAACAACAAAGGAAAGAAGATTTCCCAGGAAGAAAAACAGATGTTAGTAATACTTATCGTAATAATTTTTAAATTTCAATTTAAATATGCATCAGACGACGTGGACGCTTGTTATGTGCTGACCACAATTTAAACAATGAAAATACAATTTCAGTGTATCTTTAGATAAACAAACTCGGCACTTCACGATTGTTTTTTTTATTTTGTTGATTTTTTGACCGCATGTATTTTTGTATAATGATATTGTTGAATATGTATTCTATATCTAAATGAAGCCTTTTGAAAGATTAAAAAATAATAAACACAGCTGAATATGAATGAAATGTAAACGGGAAAGCATCTGTGATACAGTGAAATTTGCATAGCTTCGTGTACTTCGATTGTGCAAAAAAATACATGTTTGACTTGTTTTGCAGACGGGTTGGTTCTTGTTTTATTTTTTGCAATTCAAATTTTACATATGTTTTGAGGTATTAGAATTATTTCGTTATTATAGTACTGTTGTGTCGTATACAGGTTATAAATGTATGTTTTGTCGAGTAATTCTGAGAACAGAAAGTAATTAAAAATCGAATCATATATTTTGTCTTAATTGAGATATATATTAATGACTTCAGTTTATTTAAGGTCCAGAGGAAGAATGTATTCATTATTGTATGAGATTCTTTGAATCTCGAATAGATTGTTTCAGATAAGTACCCTTAAGGTCTGCAGTGGAGATAGCTACGAGGGTTGATCAAATATAAACGAGACTTATTTTTTAAAAAAATTATTGCTTAATTACAAATTATTCTTGATACAACTTATTTTTTTACATAGTCTCCCGTACGAGTAACACATTTTTCCCACCGGATTGGAAGTTTTTTAATTCCATCTTCGTAAATAGTTCTCGGGCGTTCATTGAGCCATTGGAGCACGAAGGTCTCCACCGCAGAATCGTCTTCGAAACGCTGGCCTCCAAGCGCCTCTTTGAGTGGCCCAAACAGGTGATAGTCGCAGGGTGATAAGTCTGGACTGTATGGGGGATGTTCCATTGGTTCCCAGCCAATTTGATCGAGTTTAAGCCTCGTAGCGTTCGCCGAATGTGGTCGGGCATTATCGTGAAGAAGGATGACGTTTCTCGCCGGCTTAGATTTCCTTTTCCTACGAAAAGACTGTTTTGCGGCCTCTAAAACATCGCAATAATATTGTGCATTTATTGTGCGTCGTTGATGGAGGAAATCGACGTGAAAGGCGCCTTGATTGTCGAAAAATACAGTGGCCATTACCTTCCCGGCCGACGATCGTGATTTGGCCTTCAGAGGCGCCCTCTCTCCCCTCTTCCGCCACTCCATACTTGCCTGTTTCGATTCGGGAGTGTAATGGTGAACCCATGTTTCGTCACAGGTGACAATCCGGTTTAATAATGCCTCACCATCTCGTTCAAATTGGGTCAATAGTCGCTGGCAAATCTCCAAACGATTCCGTTTGTGAACGTCGGTCAAAATTCGTGAAACTCACCTTGCAGATACTTTGCTGAGTTCCAGATTTGATGTAACGATTTTTTGAAAGCTACCATAGCTCAACTGGAGTTCATCTGCAATAAATCGCAGCGATATACGTCTGTCTTCGTCCAGGAGCTTCCGAACAGCATCAATGTTTTCGTCCGTGACGGAAGTGGTCGGGCGACGATCATGGCTGAGGTTTTCTACTGCTTCCCGTCCTTCGGCGAATTCCTTGTGCCAAGCAAAAACGCGAGCTCTTGACAGGGTCCTGTCCCCGTATTGAGCCGTCAATCTACGAAAGATTTCAGTCGGATTGACCCCCTCCTTGACCAAAAACTTAATAGTAATTCTCTGCTCCACGGAAACGTGCACTTCACTCTCACTCATTGTATAGTTTTATACTGAAGGGTCCGAACGGAAATGTTGCCCGTCTACGCCCGTCCCAAACCTCGCAGGCTACCTGAAACCCCACCCTTTAGAGTTCAATGTCCAACGGAAAAGTTTTTAGAAAGTCAGTCTCGTTTATATTTGATCAACCCTCGTAAATTATAATTAAACTTGTAGCATGATGATTTGTAGTAGAGCCAGTTGGATTGGTGTGAACATGAAACAAATAATAGAAATGATGTAAGGTATCGTAAGAAAGGTATGTAAGAGCAGGTGCCGGGAAGTAAGTGGCAGTTGAGGCAACGGGCAGGGCCAGATTGAACTATACACATTATAAAGGCATTGTTCAAATGCTTTGCATCGACAAACTTGTCAGTTGGATCAGACTGAACGAGATTATTAAGACATTGTTCAAGTATGTTGCATCAACGAACTTTCCGGTTGGATCAGATTGAACCAGATAGATAGAAAGACATTGTGCAAATGCTTTGTATCGAAGAACTTGTTAGTTTGATCAGATTGTACTAACAGATTATATAGACATTGTTCAAATGCGTTGCATCGACAAACTTGTCAGTTGGATCAGACTGAACGAGATTATTAAGACATTGTTCAAGTATGTTGCATCAACGAACTTTCCGGTTGGATCAGATTGAACCAGATAGATAGAAAGACATTGTGCAAATGCTTTGTATCGAAGAACTTGTTAGTTTGATCAGATTGTACTAACAGATTATATAGACATTGTTCAAATGCGTTGCATCGACAAACTTGTCAGTTGGATCAGATTGAACCAGATTATTAAGGCATTGTTCAATTATGTTACATCGACGAACTTGCCGGTTGGATCAGATTGAACCAGATAAATAGAAAGACATTGTTCAAATGCTTTATATCGAAGAACTTGTTAGTTTGATCAGATTGTACTAACAGATTATATAGACATTGTTCAAATGCTTTGCATCGACAAACTTGTCAGTTGGATCAGATTGAACAAGATTATTAAGGCATTGTTCAAGTAAGTTGCATCAACGAATTTTCCGGTTGGATCTGATTGAACTAGATTAGATTAAGTTCAAGTATGTTGCATCGACGAACTTTCCGGTTGGATCAGATTGAACCAAATAGATTAGAAAGACATTGTGCAAATGCTTTGTATCGAAGAACTTGTTAGTTTGATCAGATTGTACTAACAGATTATATAGACCTTGTTCAAATGCGTTGTATCGACAAACTTGTTAGTTGGATCAGATTGAACCAGATTATTAAGGCATTGTTCAAGTATGTTGCATCAACGAATTTTCCGGTTGGATCAGATTGAACTAGATTATTAAGGCATTGTTCAAGTATGTTGCATCGACGAACTTTCCGGTTGGATCAGATTGAACCAAATAGATTAGAAAGATATTGTTCAAATGCTTTGTATCGAAGAACTTGTTAGTTTGATCAGATTGTACTAACAGATTATATAGACATTGTTCAAATGCTTTGCATCGACAAACTTGTCAGTTGGATCAGATTGAACACAGATTATTAAGGCATTGTTCAAGTAAGTTGCATCAACGAATTTTCCGGTTGGATCTGATTGAACTAGATTATTAAGGTATTGTTCAAGTATGTTGCATCGACGAACTTTCCGGTTGGATCAGATTGAACCAAATAGATTAGAAAGACATTGTGCAAATGCTTTGTATCGAAGAACTTGTTAGTTTGATCAGATTGTACTAACAGATTATATAGACATTGTTCTTGTTCAAATGCGTTGTATCGACAAACTTGTTAGTTGGATCAGATTGAACCAGATTATTAAGGCATTGTTCAAGTATGTTGCATCAACGAATTTTCCGGTTGGATCAGATTGAACTAGATTATTAAGGCATTGTTCAAGTATGTTGCATCGACGAACTTTCCGGTTGGATCAGATTGAACCAAATAGATTAGAAAGACATTGTTCAAATGCTTTGTATCGAAGAACTTGTTAGTTTGATCAGATTGTACTAACAGATTATATAGACATTGTTCAAATGCGTTGCATCGACAAACTTGTCAGTTGGATCAGATTGAACCAGATTATTAAGGCATTGTTCAAGTATGTTGCATCGACGAATTTTCCGGTTGGATCAGATTGAATTAGATATATTAGAAAGACATTGTGCAAATGCTTTGTATCGAAGAACTTGTTAGTTTGATCAGATTGTCTAACAGATTATATAGACATTGTTCAAATGCGATGCATCGACAAACTTGTCAGTTGGATCAGATTGAACCAGATTATTAAGGCATTGTTCAAGTATGTTGCATCGATGAACTTTCCGGTTGGATCAGATTGACCCAGATAGACAGAAAGACATTGTTCAAATGCGTTGCATCGACGAACTTGTTAGTTTGATCAGATTGTACTAACAGATTATATAGACATTGTTCAAATGCGTTGCATCGACAAACTTGTCAGTTGGATCAGATTGAACCAGATTATTAAGGCATTGTTCAAGTATGTTGCATCGACGAACTTTCCGGTTGGATCAGATTGAACCAAATAGATTAGAAAGACATTGTGCAAATGCTTTGTATCGAAGAACTTGTCAGTTGGATCAGATTGTACCAACAGATTATATAGACATTGTTCAAATGCGTTGTATTGACAAACTTAATATAAGCCGCCTCGGTGGCCTAGTTGATAGCGTACTAGGCTTTCACCCCGAGGACCTGGGTTCGATTTCCGGGCAGGGCTTGGCATTTTCATACGCTATAAATCATCCCATCGTCTGCATTAGCCCAAGTGTGCACAATAGTCGGACGTTAAAAAAAAAAAAAAAAATCAACTAACTTATCAGATTGAACTTATTAGTTCAAATCTATATAAGACATTGTTCAAATGCGTTGCATCGACAACTTGTCGGTTAGATCAGATTGAACTAATAAAGACTTTGTTCAAATGCGTTGCTCGACGAACTTGTCAGTTGGAGTTGTAAAACGTACAGTTACAATTTAACCAATAGATAGCTTACATGCATATCCAACCTAGACTAGGCCTATAGTTGCCAAACCAGATACATACAGAAACAAACTGGTGCACTAGGCGCTCCGAAAGTCGTTGCAGTCGCAAATAGAAATGCGCGCAATAAAGCAATAAAATAAAAACACCGGCATAAAAATTTGAAAACCTTTTACGCGGTCACAAATTACTAAGTACAAGTTTCGGAAGCATCCGAGTTACTTTATTGCCAAGAACTGTAACTCTTTGATTTGTTAAATTGCAGGTTAGCCGAAGATCCTCCAGAATAAACATGATCTCTTGAGGGGGAAAAACTAGCGTATCTACGATACGATCGCCTCGTTCACGGAGCTCAATAATAATCGGGTGGAGCCTCCGCTACGCTGCCGCCATTGGTCGATCTTTCTCTCTATGTTGGAAATATTAAAATAATATATTACGCTTCTCCCAGGCTCTCTGATTAACGGGCTACCGTATTTGAAATGGCTACTGTAAAATAAGCAGTATCTTGCAAAGCGAGCCTCCATTACACGTAATAAAAATTTAAATATAATCGACGTTTCGTGACGTCTGCTTGGACGTTATACATTAATAATTATATTGGTAAAGAGCCTTTGGCCTCGTCTTATTATTGGCCTATTTTAGTTTATTTACAATAATTACGGCTACGGTGTTTAGAGGTTATGCAAATGTGTGGGAACGTTCTAACTGAAACAGTGTTACTGTATTTTCTCTCGGTAAATAATTTGATTTTTCGTTTTCAACACTTTTAACATCTGCGCACCTATCTCGCGCAGAACGTTTGTTTGAATAAAACATTTGTAATTTAATTTAATTACGAATTATTATAATGATGGAAATAACGAGAGAACAGCTGATTTGGTTTACCATCTGAACAGCTGACTCAACTGTAGTCGTTTTGTAGAGAATTCAGTTGCATATTGTAAACATTTTTTTAAAACTGTAAATCCATTTGTTTATTCAACTGTTTTTAATGTATTTTTGGTACTTTTGAAATGAAAACTTGTATGCTCGCGGTTGACAAAACGTATATAAATATTTGGTTTTGCATCACGCTTAATTCCGTAACGCGTACGTCACAGCATATATAATTTTCTTGTATGTATGTAGACTTGAAGTGACTACTTCTGAACAGCTTTTGAAATGAAAACTTGTATGGACGCGGTTGACAAAACGTATATAAATTTGGTTTTGCATCACGCTTAATTCCGTAACGCGTACGTCACAGCATATATAATTTTCTTGTATATATGTAGACTTGAAGTGACTTCTGAACAGCTTTTGAAATGAAAACTTGTATGGACGCGGTTGATAAAACGTATATACATATTTGCTTTTGCGTCACGCTTAATTCCGTAATGCGTACGTCACAGCATATATAAATTTTCTTGTATGTAGACTTGAAGTGACTACGTCTGAACAGCTGATTTTGCACAACAGCTGTTGCTTCCATATCATTTCAATTGAGGTTATGTTTATTGTTCTTGTTAATTTTAAAAATTTGTATTTTCTAAATTTGTGTAGTTGAATTATTTAATGAATATGACCTATACCAATTTTTGAACTCCAGAATTACAAATTTTATATTTATTATTATATTTAGTCTAGTGAAAAAGTATATAGTGAGGCATGCCAAAAGAAGTAATCACTTTTGTCGGACAGTCGCGCGACTGTCTCCTTTTTTTTAAATTAAAAAGAACTTCGATTGGCTGCAATAAAAAATAATAATTGTATAATTTACTGGTTGAAACAAAATTGAAAACTAAACCTCATTGCACAATGCCCTTTGACCGATTCAGGTTTTAGTGAAGCACCAAATTTGCAGTCGCCATATTCGAGCATTCACAATCAACGATTGCTGCCAGTCGTGGATCAACAATTCTCTATACGATACCGGGTCAGTGTCGTAATCTTTTTTGAATGCCTAGTTCAGCTAGTTTCACCAGATTAACCATGCAATTAAGTTTACCGTTTTATATATCAAATTTAAAAAAATGTTAATTTTGATTAGTCGAAACAATTTTCGTTATTTACGTACAAATATATAAATTGATTTTTTTTGTGTTTAATGTCCGACTATTGTGCACACTTGGGCTAATGCAGACGATGGGATGATTTATAGCGTATGAAAATGCCAAGCCCTGCCCGGGAATCGAACCCGGGTCCTCGGGGTGAAAGCCTAGTACGCTATCAACTAGGCCACCGAGGCGGCTTACATAAATTGATATACGAATGTATATTGACCAAAAACGTTGGTCAATATGTACGTATCATTAGAATTGTTTCCGATATGTTAAGCTTAATTGTGACATCAGTGTCTTACTACTATAATTTTTAATTAATTAAAATTTCAACACTTATTGATGCACTTAACAATGCAATGTCGAAATTCAATTCTGTCGATTTCCTCTTTCTTCTTCTTCTTTTCGTTTCACCCTCTTTGGGGTACGCTGAATCAATCATTTCTTGCGCGCTGTACTTTTCTTTGTTCCCAGTAGCTCTTCATTCTTTCCGATCTTCTTTTCCTCTCATCTTCCGAAATGACAGGTTTAGGTCTTATTTTGGTTTTATCTTGGAATCTTATTCTTTCGTCCTTGGTACTTATTGTATACAATAATAATACAATACTTAATAATAATAATATAATACAATAAGATTTCCTCTTTATTGTATACAAATTCAAGGTAGGCCCCCTGTATAATAAAAATGATTTCAGCAAATCCAGTTCTAGCGGATCTTCCAAAACAAACAAGTCCGTTGTTAAAATTGTTTTCTTGATTAAGTGCAACTGTAAATAATAATTATGCCAATCCAACAAGCTTCGAATAAAATGGTTCGCAGTATAACGTTAACTTCCGAACTTTGCTGCCGTTAAGCATTAAAGTGTAACGCCTTTATAGCGGTCGGGAAAATAAATACGTTCGGGTATTATTTTTTTACCAAAGTAGTGGCATAAACAATGCGGAACCAAGTTATAAAACACGGGCGCCAAGGAAGTGGCCGAGACGCGACAATATGGACGTTATGTCCATTTTATGGCCATTATAAGTGTATAAATAAACATTTTAAGTGTACGCTTTGTGTTAAAATCTCGGGAAAAAATAACAGACGTTTGTTGGGTTTATTGGCTAAAGAACGGTGAAAACCTTATTGAAGCCGGCAATTATTTCAGTAGAACGGCGAAACTGTCCTCGCTTCATTACGGGAATCGTTGTGCGCTACGACACGCAACGGTGCCGAAGGCGCGTCCGAATAAAATGAGTTACGGTACTCAATGTGAATAATCGAATCTGCTGTGTTCGTTTCAACTAAACTGGTAATAACAGTTCGATTGTGTCAGTTTTGAGATTGATTGCTAATGAAGTTTTATTATACATGATTTGTCTAGGACAACTCCAGCTACAGCGTGACCGAACGTTGGTATTATAGTACCGCACTGATATTTTAATAAATAGCTTGAATAAATATTAAAAGTGTTAAACATATTAATTAATATAAATTTTAAAAATATTTAAAAATCAAGAGCAACGTAGTATTTGATTTATTAGTTTTTAATTGCTGTTCCGCGGTCGAAATGGAAAATATTAGTGGCATGCCAAAGCATATTATTTTTTTAAAAATACAATAAAATCTCTATAGCGACATTGAGGTAACGTTAGGTTTTGCAGCTATAAAGAGATTTTCGCTATAGAGAGAGAGTATGTATACAATGTGTAAATTTGTAAAACGTGTTACTCACTAATTTTAATTTGAAGTATTGAGAGCAAAGTTTATTGAATTAAAACTATATGACGCACAGTCTTTAAAAACAATTTTATTAAATATAATACTGTGAATTTGTGAGAAAAAGACAATTCTGCAGAAGTGCTTCATCAGTTCCTTCAAATTGTGATTTTCGAATTTTCTTAAAGTTGTTCCCTTTCTATTTACAGGCTTACTTTATTTTATTTGTATTTTTCAATATCGTGCCAACAGAAGAACTAGCTAAACAGAAAACATCTATTTGCTTCACACTTTTCTCTAACCCACGCAAAACTATCTATAAAACTTTCCGTTTAGACGCCATTACGCTGTATTGTAAAATTGTACAAAAATAATGCACTATTTGTAAAATGCACAAGTCACAAAAACACTCCACTGAGTTGAGACACTTGTTTTAACACTCGTTTGACGTGTTGGCATATTGAGATATAGGTATAGTGTGCACGTGTTTCACCGCTATAGAGAGATTCCTGGAATTTTGTTGGCCTATAGAGAAAGTTACATTACGTATTTCTACTATAGGAATTGGAAGAGACCAAAACATTTTGTCGTTATAGAGAGATTTCCTATATGAAGAGATCCGCCACAGAGAGATTTTACGGTATATGTAAAATGTAAACTCATTGTATCTCTTTTATTAAAATATTAACGTAATAACTGTCTAAAACTTTAACTTATCTTCAAGTAAAACACTTTTCCAATGTCAATTTATTATGCATAAAGACACAACTTATGAAAGAAGTTAACTTAAATAAAGACACACATACAACAAGACTGAACTTAGTTTTATTTTTAATAGATATTGTACCGACATTTTGTAAATATATTATCATAATATTTAAAATTTGATGTCAGTTCTACACTTCTCATAAAAAAATAATAATAATAAAATATGCGTGGGACAAAGAACCATGTTTCAGGGCGAGTTATCCGAGCTGTATGAGTTCTCTCAGCACTATGGCTTTGGGTACATTATCACTTTAAAGATGGTATTTAACATACACTTGATAAACGCTAAGGTCGGGTGGGCAACAAATACTCATAGTGCTGCCGGAGCTGAGCGGCGTCGCTGGGCGCCGCTTGACTGTTCCGGGTAACTTCAACTCTGTCTAGGTTCGGTTTGACGCTTCCCCCACCACGCTGACCACACCTCCAAACGTATTGTTTCTCATTACTTAAGTTACCGTTGCGTAGGTACGGGTTTTTAAACGTAGTAGTTCCCTAGAATCCGTTACAGTAGGCCTAAATAATTAGATGAAAGGATACTGAATTAACTCCGCTTCTGGTTGTCGTTCATCTTTATTCCGCTCCGCTAGGCTCAGTTCGGAGCAGCTCCGCTCCTCATCTGATGGCTGCCTGGCCTTACGTTTTTTAACTTTCTGAATCCGCTTTTGATTGCCGTCTACATTTATTCTGTTCCGCTCAGCGCCCGCATTTAATGGCCGCTCGGTCTAAGTCATACAGTACTGAAAATCCCTCTTTCAAATAGTAATTAACTTCCTTAACTAACGTATGCCTGTTTATTATGGCTATCCTTATAATATATACTTTTGCAAATAAAACAATACACTTACTCAGCTGTTATAAGTATACCTGTAATTTAAACTTGACCGTACTGTTCTTCGTATGTCTGATAGAACGTTTCATGTATAACATTATGAGAACGGGTTTATGTGATTTTGAGAAGTTTCTGTATATTTTTGCGTTACGTTGGGGTTAAGTGGATTAGAACATATTTCCCGATTGTGCGCAGTGTGCACAAGATGACCGTCTGTCAGCGACGCGGAGGCGTGATTGGCCCGCAGCATCTCGGCTACTGGTTCCCGCTACCGACTTTACGCGTTCTTCAAACCTTCAATCATTTCTATCACCGTCTCGCCATCCGTTGAACATTACTATGTCCGTCGTACAAATAAATTTCATTATCATCGGTGTTGCTACTTTATAGTAATTATACATTCGAAAGGAAGTCGTACCTTAATAATCAGTTATATCTTTATAGGCTTTTAATAATGGTGTTCGGGCCGATTGAATTATTTCGTCCTATAAAATATTTCATTGGATGAACCGGTCGACACTTAAGTACTTGTTTTTCTACAACGTTTAAAATTATACATCGAAGCTGTCTTGGGTTTATCTCGCGAGGACATTCGCGCTGTGAGATTTTAGTGTTCTCTTTAGCAATGGCTAATTTATTAGATTCTTTTTAATGTGCTTAGTTTTAAGATGAGTTGGTCACGAAGTTTTTAAAAATAAACCCTGATTGCCATTGGGTTTAAAACGAAGTAACCGATTTTGGTATGTCGGTCTGTTTCGGGAGATTTTTTTAATATTTCAAAAGTATTTTTTTTAAGCTTGTTTTGGTCAAACATGTCGAAAATCGGTTCTAACGATTTTATCAAACGTAGTTCATAAGTACTCAAACAAAACTTAATGGCTACACAAAAAACTGTTCATGAGCTATCAAATGAACCGTGAAAAATCGGTCTAGTTTCTCATGTTTAAATGAAATTTTAAGGTACGTACCAGTCATTGTAGCATATTTTAATTTGAAAAAATTTCGGTTTTGGAGTAAGTCGAAAAAACCGACCGCGCAGTTTTTTTTCGATTTACACAAGTCCATGATTTTCGTTTATTTAAAACTGGCTGGAGTTACGATTCTTCTTATATGCTCAAAACTGCAGCAAAATTTGATTAACCGGTTTTTGTTTAATTGGTCCGATTTTACTTCTTTTGTTTGTGGAGTTACCTTTGTTGTCAAGCTTTTTAGTGGAATTTTCGGGAAAATAATTATAAGTGAGAATGTTTCTGTAATGTCTTTGTACCATTTATTTTGAATTTGATTGCCTCTAAACATGGATTATGAATAATATTTAATCTTCTGGCTTCTCCAATCTTGTTTTCGTCGGGAAATACAATTTTTTGATATTTTTTGTTACTCAGGGAGGACTGCTTTAACTGAAAGATAAGGGGCGTATCTTTCAGTGTTCATTCTCTTCAATTCTCCTGACTCTTTTATCGTAAGAATGTACCCTTTTTTTGGTCTTTAACATTTATCTATAGTTAAAGCAGTCCCCCCTTGATCTTTTAGTGTTCATCTTCAATTCTCCTGACTCTTTTTTCGTAAGAATATACCCTTTTTTTGGTCTTTAACATTTATCTATAGTTGAAGCAGTCCCCCTTGATCTTTCAGTGTTCGTTCTCTTCAATTCTCCTGACTCTTTTTTCGTAAGAATATACCCTTTTTTTGGTCTTTAACATTTATCTATAGTTAAAAGCAGTCCCCCTTGATCTTTCAGTGTTCATCCTCTTCAATTCTCCTGACTCTTTTTTCGTAAGAATATACCCTTTTTTTGGTCTTTAACATTTATCTATAGTTAAAGCAGTCCCCTTTGATCTTTCAGTGTTCGTTCTCTTCAATTCTCTTGACTCTTTTTTCGTAAGAATATACCCTTTTTTTGGTCTTTAACATTTATCTATAGTTAAAGCAGTCCCTCCTTGATCTTTCAGTGTTCATCCTCTTCAATTCTCCTGACTCTTTTTTCGTAAGAATATACCATTTTTTTGGTCTTTAACATTTATCTATAGTTAAAGCAGTCCCCCCTTGATCTTTCAGTGTTCATCCTCTTCAATTCTCCTGACTCTTTTTTCGTAAGAATATACCCTTTTTTTGGTCTTTAACATTTATCTATAGTTAAAGCAGTCCCCCTTGATCTTTCAGTGTTCATCCTCTTCAATTCTCCTGACTCTTTTTTCGTAAGAATATACCATTTTTTTGGTCTTTAACATTTATCTATAGTTAAAGCAGTCCCCCTTGATCTTTCAGTGTTCGTCCTCTTCAATTCTCCTGACTCTTTTTTCGTAAGAATATACCATTTTTTTGGTCTTTAACATTTATCTATATAGTAAAGCAGTCCCCTTGATCTTTCAGTGTTCGTCCTCTTCAATTCTCCTGACTCTTTTTCGTAAGAATATACCTTTTTTTGGTCTTTAACATTTATCTATAGTTAAAGCAGTCCCCCTTGATCTTTCAGTGTTCGTTCTCTTCAATTCTCCTGACTCTTTTATCGTAAGAATATACCCTTTTTTTGGTCTTTAACATTTATCTATAGTTAAAGCAGTCCCCCTTGATCTTTCAGTGTTCATCCTCTTCAATTCTCCTGACTCTTTTTTTCGTAAGAATATACTCTTTTTTTGGTCTTTAACATTTATCTATAGTTAAAGCAGTCCCCCTTGATCTTTCAGTGTTCGTCCTCTTCAATTCTCCTGACTCTTTTTTCGTAAGAATATACCATTTTTTTGGTCTTTAACATTTATCTATAGTTAAAGCAGTCCCCCTTGATCTTTCAGTGTTCGTCCTCTTCAATTCTCCTGACTCTTTTTTCGTAAGAATATACCCTTTTTTTGGTCTTTAATATTTATCTATAGTTAAAGCAGTCCCCCTTGATCTTTCAGTGTTCGTTCTCTTCAATTCTCCTGACTCTTTTTTCGTAAGAATATACCCTTTTTTTGGTCTTTAACATTTATCTATAGTTAAAGCAGTCCCCCCTTGATCTTTCAGTGTTCATCCTCTTCAATTCTCCTGACTCTTTTTTCGTAAGAATATACCCTTTTTTTGGTCTTTAACATTAATCTATAGTTAAAGCAGTCCCCCTTGATCTTTCAGTGTTCGTTCTCTTCAATTCTCCTGACTCTTTTTTCGTAAGAATATACCTTTTTTTGGTCTTTAACATTTATCTATAGTTAAAGCATTCCCCCCTTGATCTTTCAGTGTTCATCCTCTTCAATTCTCCTGACTCTTTTTTCATAAGAATATACCATTTTTTTGGTCTTTAACATTTATCTATAGTTAAAGCAGTCCCCCCTTGATCTTTCAGTGTTCGTTCTCTTCTATTCTCCTGACTCTTTTTTCGTAAGAATATACCCTTTTTTTGGTCTTTAACATTTATCTATAATTAAAGCAGTCCCCCTTGATCTTTCAGTGTTCGTTCCTTCAATTTTCGTAACTATTTTTTAATAGGAATGTACCATGTTTGGGTCTTTAACATTTATCTATAGTTAAAGCAGTCCCCTCATGATCTCTCAGTGTTCATCATCTTCAGTTCTCCTAACTTTTTTTTCTTAGGAGTTTACCATTTTTGGGTCTTTAACATTTATCTGTTATTAAAGCAGTGTTCATCTTCTTCAGGTCTCCATAAACCTTGTGTTTTTAACTTGTACAAATCTCGTTTCAAACTGAAGAAATTGTGAGCGAATTCACATTCAGGGTTTAAGAATGTTATTGTAGGAACACTATTTTTTTATATGCTGATGTTTTTGTGGTGTTTACAACTGTGCTCTAGTGTTGTGCAGTTTATCCTTTATTGTAACGTATTTACTAAAATAAGATAGTAAATGTACATTCAGTTATACAGTCGTTTATTTGCCGACCGGAACGGACTTCAACGAACATAAATTTGTTGCCAAGGATATTGTTATGTTTGCCGGCAGGTTTGCTTTGTCTTTCAGTGTTCTATAAATTAAAAAAAATGTTCGTTTTATGTTTACGCTTAGCTGGTGGATAAACAAGGGCAGAAATAAGAAGAAGGAATAATTCACTTAGGGGTGGAGGAGAGGGGTGGTCTGCAACGACGCAACTGTTAAATATGGAGTCCTGTCGGGGTTGTGTGCGCGGGGAAGGGGTCCGTTTGATTGATTGTTTAATTGTTTCTTTTAATAACTCGGCCAATATTAACGTGAACTCGAACAGGTCAGCTCGAAAACTGTGACTATCAACTCTGGCGAAAATATAAAATAACCGTAACAAATTTATTATTATTTTATTTATTTATTTTTGTGTTTAACGTCCGACTATTGTGCACACTTGGGCTATGCAGACGATGGGATGATTTATAGCGTATGAAAATGCCAAGCCCTGGCCGGGAATCGAACCCGGGTCCTTGGTGAAAGCCCAGTAGCTGTCAACTAGGCCACCGAGGCAGCTCGCTACAATTTTAAAGAAATTAAATTTTCCCCTATTGATTTGATACTGTTTCTAGTAACAATCAGTATTCGCTTGTAGTTTTTTTGTTGTTGTAATTTTTGTAATCGAAGGAAGTGAAACGTTTACCGATCTTTATGCGAATTGGCGCTTCGTTTAAACTCTTAAAGATTTTACAATTGCATTTCCTTATTTTACTTTCAAGTTTGTTTTTTTTTTTTTTTTTTTTAATTGTACATTTTGATAGTAGAGACAGTTTTTTTTTGTGTACGTTCTTGGCTTGGCATTGTACGTATGATGAGCTGATAAGTGGAAAAAATATAGACATAAGAAAAAATCCGGAAAGACGTATTTTCTCAAATTGATTCGAGCGATTTTTATGAAATTGGAAATACTTAAACGAAAACTACATTTATGGACAAATCTATGTTATTTAAAAAAAATGTTTTATTAACTGCTTTATGACCAAGTTTGAGTAAAATCAGTAAAACCGATTTTGAGAATTTGGTCAGTGATTGTTTCGCATATTACACTTAGGCCTACAAAGAAACGTGAAATTTTTTTTATCAAACTGATGAATCTTGGACATTCTGTGATCTTTGACAAAGATTTTCAAAAGACGCAGGAAATAACCTCAAAATATCGTCTTCCGTGATTCGACTTTATTCCTTTCGTTGTAGCGTAAACTTGAAAACGATTAAGTTTAAAATAGTTTTCGTCGAATTTTTGACTTTTGAAGCTGTAAAGATACATTTATGATTTTTCTAAACAAAACTGTAGTTTCAAAATATTTCTTAGGTTGTTAGTAGACAACTGTAGGTCTAAGTCTGTATGTGCAGTATAAAGTTACACAATATTTAGCATTACAGTATTTAAGTGTTATAAACAATTTTAAACATGTTTCTAACTACTAAACCGTCTCTTGTGTTACGCCCATTTTGATGCAAGAGAGATACAAGGCTTTGTTGGTTATCTGTGTCAACATTTCTTTCGTTTAAATAATTTAAATCAATTTCTTATACAACGTGAACTTCGCTTGTTGTGTACTGACTTTTGCTCTTTGTAGTAAAGTAAGTAATTGCAGATGAATTGAGCAAGCCGCTAAAATTATTTGTGCGGCACACGGAAACATAACCTCAAAATATATCTTGTTAATCACTCGGATGATTGAAGAATTGTGACAACTGTAATGTTTAATTTCTTTGTAACCACATTGACAAATATGTGAACAAGATATTTAGTCAAAGATTCATCAAATATTTAACTAGCTAGACATATTTATATAGCTAGATATAGGTATTATTTGACTATAATATGTCCATCTCAGGTACCTAAACCGTGTTCATTCCAAATTTCATCTCAATCGGTCCTGTACTGAATGCGTGATTGAATAACAAACAACTAAAAACACACAAACTTTCAGATTTATAATATTATATTAGGAAGTAGACAATATTAAAACGTCACTGTTGTACATTTAACACATGCCGCAAAACTAAATACAAAATAAATAATTTGGACTGGGTAAGTAGTATAATGGCGTTTAAAATAATTTATTCACAACCTACCAATCTAATTCATATTATATTTCTGAAAGTTTGTGTGTTTGTTTGTTTGTTTGTTTGTTTGTTATTCAATCACGCTTTAACCCCTTGACCAATTGAAATGAAATATGGTACGAATATGGTTTAAGTATCAGAGATACATATAGGCCTATTCCCGTTTTACAAAACGTCATTATACTACTTACCTAGCCCAAAATAATTATCAGTTTTTAGTTTTGTGTCATGTGTTAATTGTAGTTATTTACTGGACATGTGATTTAGGTACCTGAGATGAACATAGATTCAATCCTATTTTAATTATCTTAATCTGTGTTTTATTTATTGCAAAATTATTGTTTGTAATGTAATATTTTCAATATTTTAGTTGAAATTTTTTTCAAAACTGACTTTAATTTGTTACTTTGTGTTGAATTTTCAATAATAAATGTATAAAAAACCCTACACAGAGTGCCAATTGTAAGGTAGTATATATATTTGTGTAATTACATTACTTAAAAAAAAATAGTAAATTTGCAGTGTAGCATAACCTATATTTTTCGATATTTTTGTTACTAAAATGCTTTATTATGTGCCCAAGAGCAAGAATCCAAATTTTGAAAGCACGAGAAGTACGATAAAATCTAAAATAAAAGTGACCAACATAACCTCAAAATTGGTACCCGGCGAAAATCATTAACGTGTTGTAAATCGGTAAAACAATAAAAATACGACTAACACGGGTTTTGGGTGATAAGAAACCAATTTTTTAAAAGAATTCTGCATAACCAAACTGACACGGTTGTTAGGCCTAACAAGGTGATTCATGAAAAAACCTTTATATATTTTTTTTAAAATAGCCTACTATATATCCTGACACGGTTGTTAGGCCTAAAACGGTGATGCGTGAAAAACCTTTATATTTTTTTTAAGAATACTACATATCCTAACTGACATGGTTGTTAGGCCTAACACAGTGATGCGTGAAAAAACCTTTATATTTTTTTAAAGACTACTACATATCCCAACTGACACGGTTGTTGGGCCTATCATGGTGATGGTGAAAACAACTTTTATTTTTTTTAGAATACTACATAACCTAATTGACACGTTTGTTAGGCCTAACACTGTGATGTGTGAAAAACTTTTATATTTTTTTAAAGAATACTACATATCCTAACTGACATGGTTGTTAGGCCTAACACGGTGATGCGTGAAAAAACCTGTATAATGTTTTAAAGAATACTACATAACATAACTGATACGGATGTTGAGCCTATCACGGTGATGTGTGAAAAACCTTTATATTTTTTTAACGAATACTACATATCCTAACTGATACGATTGTTAGGCCTATCACGGTGATGTGTAAAAAAAACCTTTACTTTTTAAAGAATATTATATAACCTAATTGACACGGCTCTTAGGCCTAACACGGTGATGCGTGAAAAACCTTTATATTTTTTTTAAAGAATACTACATATCCTAACTGACACGGTTGTTGGGCCTATCACGGTAATGTGTGAAAAAAACCTTTATTTTTTTAAAGAGTACTGAAACTTAACTGACACGGTTGTTAGGCCTAACATGGTGATTCATTAAAAAAACCTTTATTAATTTTTTTTAAATAGTACTTATAACCTAACTGACACGGTTGTTGGGCCTAATAAGGTGATGCATGAAAAAACCGTTATTTTTTTTTAAAGAGTAACTTAACTAACACGGTTGTTAGGTCTAACACAGTGATGCGTGAAAAAACCTTTATATTTTTTAAAGAATACGACATATCCTGACACGGTTATTGGGCCTACACGATGATGTGTGAAAAACCTTTATATTTTTGTAAGAATTCTACATATCCTAACTGACACGGTTGTTGGTTCTAACACGGTGATGCGTGATCTTTAATGTATATTACGATTGCGGGCAAAGCCGTGACGGTTAACAGGTAATCATATTATATGTCTGAAAGTTTGTTTTTGTTTATTTGTTTGTTATTCAATCACACTTTAACTACTGCACCAATTGAGATTAAATTTGGTATGAACACGGTTTAGATACCTGAGGTAAACACAATACTATTCCAGTTTAATTGAATAATAGTGATTTTTTAATAGTACTGTATTTTATTAAAATATGACAGGACCCTGTTTTAGAGTATCGAGTAGCAAAAATGTATATTTCTTGGCCGAAAACCATAAATCGTATAATATTGTAAATAGAAATATATTAAAATGAAATGATCTATTCTGATTTTGAAAATCGACTATAAATTTTATAGCCTACATTATAATTGCAGGCAAAGCCGCAACGGGTAACAGCTAGTATACAATAAATGTGTAAAACGTCACTGTTTTACAGTTAACACATGCCACAAAACTAAACACTAAATAGATAAGTTGGACTGGGTAAGTAGTATAATGGCGTTTTGTTTAAACTCTTAAAGATTTTACAATTGCATTTCCTTATTTTACTTTCAAGTTTGTTTTTGTTTTTGTTTTTTTTAATTGTACATTTTGAAAGTAGAGACAGTTTTTTTGTGTACGTTCTTGGCTTGGCGTTGTACGTATGGTGAGCTGATAAGTGGAAAAAATATAGACAAGAAAAAATCCGGAAAGGCGTATTTTCTCAAATTGATTCGAGCGATTTTTATGAAATTGGAAATACTTAAACGAAAACTACATTTATGGACAAATCTATGTTATTTAAAAAAAATGTTTTATTAACTGCTTTATGACCAAGTTTGAGTAAAATCAGTAAAACCGATTTTGAGAATTTGGGCAGTGATTGTTTCACATATTACACTTACAAAGACACGTGAAATTTCTTTTATCAAACTGATGAATCTTGGACATTCTGTGATCTTTGACAAAGATTTTCAAAAGACGCAGGAAATAACCTCAAAATATCGTCTTTCGTGATTCGACTTTATTTCTTTCGTTGTAGCGTAAACTTGAAAACGATTAAGTTTAAAATAGTTTTCGTCGAGTTTTTGACTTTTGAAGCTGTAAAGATACATTTATGATTTTTCTAAACAAAAGTGTAGTCTCAAAATATTTCTTTGGTTGTTAGTAGACAACTGTAGGTCTAAGTCTGTATGTGCAGTATAAAGTTACACAATATTTGGCATTACAGTATTAAAGTGTTATAAACAATGTTAAACATGTTTCTAACTATTAAACCGTCTCTTGTGTTACGCCCACTTTGATGCAAGAGAGATTGATGCAAAGGCTTTGTTGGTTATCTGTGTCAACATTTCTTTCGTTTAAATAATTTAAATCAATTTCTTATACAACGTGAACTTCGCTTGTTGTGTACTGACTTTTGTTCTTTGTAGTAAAGTAATTGCAGATGAATTGAGCAAGCTGCTAAAATTATTTGTGCGGCACACGGAAACATAACCTCTAAATATATCTTGTTAATCACTCAGATGATTGAAGAATTGTGACAACTGTAATGTTTAATTTCTTTGTAACAACATTGACAAATATGTGAAGTAAGTAATTGCAGATGAATTGAGCAAGCTGCTAAAATTATTTGTGCCGCACACGGAAACATAACCTCAAAATATATCTTGTTAATCACTCAGGTGATTGAAGAATTGTGACAACTGTAATGTTTAATTTCTTTGTAACAACATTGACAAATATGTAAAGTAAGTAATTGCAGATGAATTGAACAAGCTGCTAAAATTATTTGTGCCGCACACGGAAACATAACCTCAAAATATATCTTATTAATCACTCAGGTGATTGAAGAATTGTGACAACTGTAATGTTTAATTTCTTTGTAACAACATTGACAAATATGTGAAGTAAGTAATTGCAGATGAATTGAGCAAGCTGCTAAAATTATTTGTGCCGCACACGGAAACATAACCTCAAAATATATCTTGTTAATCACTCAGGTGATTGAAGAATTGTGACAACTGTAATGTTTAATTTCTTTGTAACAACATTGACAAATATGTGAACAAGATATTTGGTCAAAGATTCATCAAATATTTAACTAGCTAGACATATTTATATAGCTAGATATAGGTATTATTTGACTAGATGTAGCTATTATTGATTATAATATGTCCATCTCAGGTACCTAAACCGTGTTCATTCCAAATTTCATCTCAATCGGTCCAGTAGTTAATGCGTGATTGAATAACAAACAACTAAAAACACACAAACTTTCAGATTTATAATATTATATTAGGAAGTATACAATATTAAAACGTCACTGTTGTACATTTAACAAATGCCGCAAAACTAAATACAAAATAAATAAGTTGGACTGGGTAAGTAGTATAATGGCGTTTAAAATAATTTATTCACACCTACCAATATACAATAAATGTGTAAAACTTCACTGTTTTACAGTTAACACATGCCACAAAACTAAACACTAAATATTTTTTTTTTTTTTTTTGGTGTTTAACGTCTGACTATTGTGCACACTTGGGCTAATGCAGACGGTGGGATAATTTTATAGCGTATGAAAATGCCAAGCCCTCGCCGTGAATCGAACCCGGGTCCTCGGGATGAAAGCCTAGTACGCTATCCACTAGACCACCGAGGCGGCTAAACACTAAATAGATAAGTTGGACTGGGTAAGTAGTATAATTGCGTTTTTTTAACGGAAATAGGTCTGTGTTCATCTCAGGTACATAAATCATGTTTATACCAAATTTCATCTCAATCGGTCCAGTAGTTAAAGCGTGATGGAATAAACAAACACACACAAGAATTATAATATGATTAATATAGTGTAATATGCCTCGAAGCATTTTATTTATTTATTAAAAAAAATTGAAACGTTACATTTCTTACAGTTTTTTTTTATCATTCAGTTTTAATACATCTTCAGGACAAAGTACTGTAGTTTGAATGAAATCGGTGGATATTTCAAGACGAGTTGAAAATGAATAACTAATTCCAAAACGCACTTGTATTTGGCGATCCTTCACCAATATATACGCAAATAATATTACACTATACGTAATTAGAAGGTAAAATTAATTAACAGAAAATGGGAACGGGAACGATATTCTACATAAGCAGTGCCAGCGACCGTGCGAAGCCAATGTGTTCGCCGAGTGACGTAAATAATTGAACAGCAAACGACTGTTTACACGTGGATGTCACGTAGATTGGACGATTGTTTTAAAATAAGAAAGTGTAATGACCGCGCGAACGTGCCTCCGCAACGTGGCCATAATATGCAAACAGTAATAAGTCTAGAGTAATTAAACAGAGAGACAGACAGACACGCCCGGCCACTTAATTATCAATACCAATGGTAATAACAGTCGATGATAGCGAGATTGATTTACGCGTGCTCCCACGCGCCGTTAGGTGAGCGGAGCGAGCCAGGTGCGTGGAGTACGTCCACAGACTAAATAAACTTCGCACTGAGTGGGTCTTGTGACCTCGGACACTTTGTCCAGAGTTCAGCTGTTTAGAAAAATGTCATTTTTGCATTTCCCCCTCTGCTTAACGTATATACTACAGTCTAACGAGGACGAAGATATGGATAAACAACTAGTATGGTTCGGCCATGTGAAGGATGCCAGAGGCCAGAATACCAAAACAGATTTTAAAATGGAATCCTAAAGGAAGAAAGAAGCAGGGTAGACCTCGAAAGAGCTGGCAAAGTGGTACTAACGAGGAACTGAAAGGAAGACTAGAAGAATCTGAAATGATACGGAGGAATGGCGTTTGGAAATCGGAAGGCGTAGGACGCTATATACCGATATGATGATGATGATGATGATGACACTAATGAGGACGATGGATCAGGGTTCGTAAGGGAAAAGCAACGGGAGTAACTGCGGCTAGAACTAAGAACCTTAAGACCCAACACTTTGCCAGTGGCTGGCATGCCAGTTGAGAACAATTTGAGAGCCACTGGTATTCTGCAACAGAAACGCCTGCTCACTTTATTACGTGCTCCATATCACTGATGGTTTATACAGAAGATCTGTTCCCGCACCACTTGCTTTACATTTCTCAATTTTCGTGTCAACTCTAAATAATACGTAGATCCTAAAGCTTTATTTTTTTTTGCACTTCCTTCACTGTAAAATTTGGCACATTCATGTCATCAACGATGGCGTGCATCGAGGCATTCCTAGCCTCCCGGTTACGGTTATCTTCACTATACAACTGTACAATGTACAGTTTTTCAACTGTCAAAGCTTTTTCTTCGCTCAAACAAATCGTTTTATATGTCTTCAACTACATAAACAGAACCTGGTAAACGTAATCCACCTGGTTGAATGTTTCCAGCGACTGAAGAACGGCGCTTGTTTTAAACGGGCGCCAGTGCGGTAGAGTGGTGGAGGGGGAAGCTGGAGCGCCAGTAAAACAAATATTTGCTCTGCTGGAGCTGCTGGCCTTTCCATGGAGCGTTTACACGGTGCTAGTCGCTGGCATCCGGCGACTTGCAACCTCGGCAGTAACGCGAACTGGCATCGTGTAAATGGGACTTTAAGGTGTGCAAATTCATAGACATAGCAGACTGCCGGTGCTTTAGTCACATCGATCAACGCGTCACCGAGATATAATAGAACCTAGAGGTGGGCGTTTCTCCTATTTTTACAAAACCTCAACAAACTGTTTGTTGAGGAAAAAAAGCTGCTTTTTAAAACAGTTGGGAAAAAACAGGTTTAGAAAACTGAAACTCAAATTTGTATTAGCAGCTAAAACATAAAGCACATACGTTCAGTTTTCTAAGACTACTTTTTCATTTCCATTACCACCATGTCCTTAACTGTTTTGGGGTGTAAAGCATTTAGAAAAAAATAATCCTTACAAGTGTAGTAATAATTAAATTACATTCTCAAAACGTAATAATTATGTATGCCATTTTATATTTACAAAATGCAATGAATTTCTAATAGAAACATTCTTTTTTTTTACTTAAAAATTAAATAGTCCTTTGCATATTTACCAAAATGCAAACGATTTAGAATATTTTTAGTTGATTAAAAAATATTGATGATTGATAAAAAATATGTTTTTTTTTTTAAATAAAATTAGGCTCTGTATGTACAAAATGTGAGAGGTCGTTACTACAACTCGCAACAAAATAGAGATAAACGTTGACATTGACCAAACAGTTCTTACGTCACTACAAGCAACAAGCAGCTTTGGAATAAAGGGAAAAAGCATAAAAGCAGGTAGAAGAAAAGCAATTAGCAGGAAAACAGTTTTAGCGCTTGCGGCAACGTTCGAATAGAACAGTCCGTTCCTTGTTTAACAAATCATAAACCAGTCCAAATCAAACTGCTTGTTTCCGTTTGAAAAAGCAGTTTGTTGTTTATAGAAAAGCAGTTTTTTTTAACAGTTTGGTGTTTTCTGCCCCACCACTAATAGAACCACTCAATAGTGCTAGCAGTTCGAAGAACAGTAGACCTCGCTGTATATTCTTAATTAATATTAAAAGATGTTCCCTCGTGAATTGCCTCCCTATTCAGCCAGTATATTGTTTTATCTAACGCTATAGTTTTCACAGTTTAATAATTGTATTGGCGTTTAAGATAAACCAAAAAATTGATAAAATACGCGAAACCAAATGTTCAGTCACTATCCATCTTGACGGTATAATTGGAATCAATTTTAACGGTAATAATTGATTGAAATTTGTACTTCACAGGGTAAAAGGACGACCTGACCACGTAATTAAGTTGTTTATGGGTGCAAATTGTTACTAAAGCAAACAGAAACAAGCCGGGCAAAGTGAAGCAATTAATTAGAAACTAGAGAATAGAGAATAGCCGAATACAATTGCTGAATTACCGGCCGATGTATTCATTGTGCTCATGTCCACAATTGACATAATTGTTGTCAACAGGAGCGGATTCAATTGATTAAGTTGGGTCCGGAGCCGCGTTTGTTTTAATAAAATACCTTAATCCCCGGTTAAATCAAGCGTTTAGCGGCCTTGCTGTTCAGTAACTATTTTGCTTAAAGAAATAATAGCGTGTGTGTAATCCAATGTCGAAAAATTCTACGCTCTGTTCGAACCCGGGGAGTAAGTCTAGTTAGGCCGTTAGGTTAACCTAAAGTTTTGTATTTAGGTAAGTTATGATTTCGTCACGATATTACTAAAATTTGTGAAAAAAATGGGATATATTTTAAGACGTCCCCATTAAAGATTTTGTAGTTTTTTATCGATTATAATCTCACAAGAATTTTCGAAAAAATAGAAACTATTCTGTTGAAATTACTTTAAACAACTGACCCGGAACCTTGAAATAAGCACCTATCCTGACTTCAGACCTCTATAACGCTAATATATATATATATATATATATATATATATATATATATATATATATATATATATATTAAGTGGGAGACTCGGTGACCGATATGGCTAAAGCACCGGTCTGTCTGCTGCCGCACCTTAAGTTCTTAGTTCGAGCCGCAGTTACTACTGTTGCTTTCTCCCTCCCTAGCACTGATCTGTCGTCCTCATTAGTCTGGAATAAAATATAAACGATGTGGCAAAAACACCAGTCTGTCTGCTGCGTCTCTGAACTGCGCAACCCAGGTTGTTTAGTTCGAGCCGCAGTTACTCCCTTATCTTTAACGCTGATCTTTCGTCTTCATTAGTCTAGCTGGCATACGGGAAAAATTCGTTCAACAATTTTTAAATGGCGGCTATTTGAAATGTTTACTTTTTTGAAAGTCTGATTTCACTCACATAATCAGCGTTAAAAACTAAATTAAATAAATAAATAATAAATAAATAAAAATAAATAAATTAGCATTTTGAATTTTCAAAATCCTTTGAAATTAAGAAATTGTCTGACAATAGTCAGGGTTTATTTTCGTATTTACGATGTAATTTAAAAGTTTAGAATCTTAATATATGTAGATTTTAATGCTCATTATTATTGGGTAACAAAATTCCAAAAAAGGGTAAGAAAAAATACATTGAGATTTCGCTTTTATCAAATTTAGCGAGACTGCCACAATTTTAAGAGATATAATCTATCAAAATTTTGAGCAATTTTTTCACGATCGCAATTTTTATTTTACACTCTGTAAAATAAGAAAGTAAAAAAGAGACTAGATGAAAATGGTTTTTAAACCGTAAAACGAATATCGTATTTATAGTTGGAAAAACACAAGTCCTTTTTGTCCGCGAACACCGCAGGCATAGCCGTAGGGCATAGTGGATGCAATTGATAGGCTTCTCAAATATTAAAAAAAAATCAATCTAATTCTTTATATTCAAACGGAGGGAGATGGAAGAGGGTATATAGGCGTACCCTTCACTAGGGAATTGGCTAGTCTAGTTAGTCACCCTCCCTATTAATTTAAGCTCTAAAATAAATTAATATGACGTACTATCGGGCTTCAAAGGGAAACTGGGTAACGTATTTTTGATAGTATTTGTTGTTTTGTAAGCTACTGCAGTTGTAGGAACATCGGTGTTCTAGGCACAGCCATAGATAGTGGATGCAGTTGATAGGTTTCTCAAAAATCGTAAGCAAACGGCAATTTATGTTCCTGAATGAAAAGTATCCCAGAATTACTTGCTCGTATTTTTTTACGCTATTTATTTGCGTGTACCGTGATTTACTTTAAAAAAACCACAAATAGTTTACAGTCAACGTTTTTCGTGCATCTTGTAATTCTAGACTTGACTATTGAAACGGATGTTTTTTAAATAGCTTTTTAAGTTTTTACCTGCATCACCAAGTAAAAATTTGAACATTGTTGTGTTTAAAAGAATGTTAGACTGTTTATGAATTTACAGTTCAGTGAATTCTGTTTTTCGATAATTTTTTTAACCTTTTTTTGCCCTTCGTTGTTTATTACGACGACAATGACAGTGCTTTAATAACTTTTTATTACAAAAAATCATTTCCACAAAAATCTTTAAATATTTTACCACCGCTGGTAGTGTAAACCCTTATTTTTTATAAAATAAAAGCACATATTATTTGCTAATCAACAAGCAATTGGGAATCTGTTAATCAGCGTGTTTAAAGAATCCTACTCTTTTGTATTCTAACGTGTAAAGATTCGTACCATATTGTATCGTAATGTTTAAAGAATCCTTACAACCCTTTTGTATCCTAGTGTTTAAAGAATTTTACCTTTTGTGTCCTAATGTTTAAAGAACCTTACTCTATTGTATCCTAAAGTTTAAAGAATCCTACCCTTTTGTATTATAATGTTTGAAGAACCTTACCTTTTGTATCCTAATGTTTAAAGAACCGTACCTTATTGTATCCTAATGTTTAAAAAAATTACCCTTTTGTATCCTATTGTTTAAAGACCTTACCCTATTGTATCATAATGTTTAAAGAATCCTACCCTTTTATATCCTAATGTTTACAGAACCTTAGCCTATTGTATCCTAATGTTTATAGAATCCTACCATATTGTATCATGACATGTATAAAGAATCATACCCAATTGTATCCTAATGTTTGAACCCTACCCTATATAATCCTAAAACTTTTAAAGAATCCTACCTTATTGTATCATAATGTTTAAGAAATCCTACCCTATTGTGTCATAAAATGTTCAAAGAATCCTACCCTATTGTATCCTAAAATGTTTAAAGAATCCTAACCCTATTGTGTCATAAAATGTTTAAAGGATCCTACTCTATTGTATCTTGACATATTTAAGACCCCTATTTTATTGTATTCAAACATGTTAAAAAATCCTACCCTATTGTATTCTCACATGTTTAAAGATTACGACACTATTGTATCCTAAAATGTTCAAATAATCCTACTCTGTTGTATCCTGAAATTTTTAAAGAAATCTACCCTATTGTATCCTAATGTTTAAAGAATCCTACCTTATTGTATCCTAAAGTGTTTTTAAGAATCCTACACTATTGTATCATAACATAAAATATTTAAAAAATCCTGCACTACTGTATCCTAAAATGTTAAAAGAATACTACCCTATTGTATCCTAAAATGTTTAAAGAACCCTACCCTTTTAATTTTTACCCTTTAATCCTATCCTTTAAAATTGCGTTTTTTAAATAATTCTACCCAAGTTTATCCCAACATGCTCATAGGATACTATTGTATCCTAAAATGTTAAAAGAATCCTACCCTATTGTATCCTAAAATGTTTAAAGAACCCTACCCTTTTAATTTTTACCCTTAAATCCTATCCTTTAAAATTGCGTTTTTTAAAGAATTCTACCCAAGTTTATCCCAACATGCTCATAGGATACTACTGTATCCTAAAATGTTAAAAGAATCCTACCCTATTGTATCCTAAAATGTTTAAAGAACCCTACCCTTTTAATTTTTACCCTTTAATCCTTTCCTTTAAAATTGCGTTTTTAAAAGAATTCTACCCAAGTTTATCCCAACATGCTCATAGGATACTACTGTATCCTAAAATGTTAAAAGAATCCTACCCTATTGTATCCTAAAATGTTTAAAGAACCCTAACCTTTTAATTTTTACCCTTTAATCCTATCCTTTAAAATTGCGTTTATTAAAGAATTCTACCCAAGTTTATCCCAACATGCTCATAGGATACTACTGTATCCTAAAATGTTAAAAGAATACTACCCTATTGTATCCTAAAATGTTTAAAGAACCCTACCCTTTTAATTTTTACCCTTTAATCCTATCCTTTAAAATTGCGTTTTTTAAATAATTCTACCCAAGTTTATCCCAACATGCTCATAGGATACTATTGTATCCTAAAATGTTAAAAGAATCCTACCCTATTGTATCCTAAAATGTTTAAAGAACCCTACCCTTTTAATTTTTACCCTTTAATCCTATCCTTTAAAATTGCGTTTATTAAAGAATTCTACCCAAGTTTATCCCAACATGCTCATAGGATACTACTGTATCCTAAAATGTTAAAAGAATCCTACCCTATTGTATCCTAAAATGTTTAAAGAACCCTACCCTTTTAATTTTTACCCTTTAATCCTATCCTTTAAAATTGCGTTTTTTAAAGAATTCTACCCAAGTTTATCCCAACATGCTCATAGGATACTACTGTATCCTAAAATGTTAAAAGAATCCTACCCTATTGTATCCTAAAATGTTTAAAGAACCCTACCCTTTTAATTTTTACCCTTTAATCCTATCCTTTAAAATTGCGTTTTAAAAGAATTCTACCCAAGTTTATCCCAACATGCTCATAGGATACTACTGTATCCTAAAATGTTAAAAGAATCCTACCCTATTGTATCCTAAAATGTTTAAAGAACCCTAACCTTTTAATTTTTACCCTTTAATCCTATCCTTTAAAATTGCGTTTTTTAAATAATTCTACCCAAGTTTATCCCAACATGCTCATGGGATACTACTGTATCCTAAAATGTTAAAAGAATACTACCCTATTGTATCCTAAAATGTTTAAAGAACCCTACCCTTTTAATTTTTACCCTTTAATCCTATCCTTTAAAATTGCGTTTTTTAAATAATTCTACCCAAGTTTATCCCAACATGCTCATAGGATACTATTGTATCCTAAAATGTTAAAAGAATCCTACCCTATTGTATCCTAAAATGTTTAAAGAACCTTACCCTTTTAATTTTTACCCTTTAATCCTATCCTTTAAAATTGCGTTTATTAAAGAATTCTACCCAAGTTTATCCCAACATGCTCATAGGATACTACTGTTCTAAAATGTTAAAAGAATCCTACCCTATTGTATCCTAAAATGTTTAAAGAACCCTACCCTTTTAATTTTTACCCTTTAATCCTTTCCTTTAAAATTGCGTTTTTAAAAGAATTCTACCCAAGTTTATCCCAACATGCTCATAGGATACTACTGTATCCTAAAATGTTAAAAGAATCCTTCCCTATTGTATCCTAAAATGTTTAAAGAACCCTACCCTTTTAATTTTTACCCTTTAATCCTATCCTTTAAAATTGCGTTTTTTAAAGAATTCTACCCAAGTTTATCCCAACATACTATTGTATCCTTCGACGTCTGGCATTCGTCTGTTCGAGAGCAATAACTGTTGCGAATTTATTGCGGCTGTAAGCCTAAATGAAACCGTTTACAGTAATAGCGTGACATTAAAAAATAATTAAACATGCTTGAATACAAATGAATAGTTGTAAAATGCAAACAACAGCTGTGAAACAAAGCGTAGCTAAGCGAGCCGAACGGTTTCACCGTGCCGGATGGTCACTTGCCTCGCATAAAGCATAAAACTTTTGTCAGTAGCCATATAACTTTACATTTTTATTGGCGCATCAGTATGCGGTGATTGCATATTTTAATGTTTTCGTATCGGACGGTTTTACGCCGTCTTCCAAACATACAAATATCGGCTTCTACGCGCAGCCAGTTCTGTTTCGGGTCAGTGTGAAAGCAGGGCAAATATTTTACTTTTTTCGTTACCCGTTAGAGAGCGCTCTTAACGCACACCATGTTTTGCTGTTGGATTTTCCGTGACGCGTAATGAGAGGTACATGTTTATATTGATATATAACGGTATATTTTGCGCGTCGCAAGTCTCATATTTAATTATAATTAAAAATTACTGTTTCCGCACGGGATCAAATCGGGGACCTTGAGTGTGAGGAACACGCGATAACCACTACACTACGGAAACAACGAAGAAATTTGACCGGTTTAAGTAGGGCCTATATGAAATGAATGGTTGATTTAATTTTGGTAGTTATATTAAAAGATCAGTTTATATTAATTCGTAACGATCAGCTGATTTCATTGAACAGTTTCAGGTTATGTTGTTAAAAACCAGCTATGCTAATTTGTCATGTTTTCGAACAAATTATCGTAATTAAAGTTTTAAAAAGGAAGGGAAACATTCATGATTTTTAGTTCAGTAACAGAATTTTTTTAAAACTTCACGTTTTCAAACAATATGACTTAAAAATATTTCACAAATTTTAGGTTAGGAAACTATAAAAAAAACAAGAATTTTTCAGATTCTATTAATGAGATTTCGCTCAAATTTTGCACACATATGGAGATTATTTGTACCAAATTTGGAATAAATTTTGAGGATATATGGCATAAATAAATCGGAAAAAAAAACAATGCACGACGGAGATCAGAGATATTTCTTATTTATTTTTCTTCAAATTATTACATTCTTCAAATATTTTTCAAATTTTTGTATTCCGATGGAAGGTGCATGTAAAAAAGAAAAAAGAGGAGCTACAGCTCAAATTCAATAAAATGTTTTGGCTTATTGGAAGAAATTCAGAACTTTCGATAGACAACAAGATACTGCTATACAAGCAAGTTCTAAGACCAATATGGACCTATGGTGCACCACTCTGGGGATGTACAAGAAAAAGCAATAGTAAAATTATTCAAGTTTTTCAAAATAAAGTATTGAGAACGATTGTCAACGCCCCTTGGTATGTGAGAAATGAAAACATACATAAGGACCTAGATGTTGAATCTGTTCAGGAAGTCATTAAAAAGCTGTTAAGCATTATTGCAGGTTAAAACAGCATAATAATACAGAGATTGTCCAACTACTATGCCGCAGTGACAACATCACAAGAAGGCTGAAGAGGACCAAGCCAATTGACCTCTCCAGACCGTAAACACATTGGGACCAGCCGTCGGACTGCACCCCAGCACACAGTGAACACAGTGATAAAGAAAAATTACTAGATGGGGCACGCCTCAGTTGTAATTAATATAAAATAATAATAAAAAAAAAAAAAATTGTATATATTTTTGTTATGTTTATAATTTATGATCAAAATTTGATTCGTTTTTCCAATTTGTTTTGCTACAACTCCTAAACGGAATTTTTTTAGGCAAATGACATTTAATTTAGATACGTATAGACCACCATATGTTTTAAACACTGTAAAATGTGGGCTAAGAAATAGTCGAAATCTGGTAGCTTTATTAATCTCCAGCTGTATACTCTGACATTCTTCCACGTAAAAAGCTTTTTTTTGTTTTTTTTTTATTCCGGTGCGTGAAAACATTCATAACTCGAGTAAGCGTGCCAAATTCGAAATTACGAGTGTAAATTAATTGTAAACACGAAAATAACTGTTTTATTTATTCGTTTGTATTCCTGAACGTTGAATTTTATTTATTTTAACTTTTTGTCGTCTCGATTGGCGTTTTAACGCAAATATTATGACCAAAATTCGAGCAAAATCCATTGAGCCTTAGAAATCAATCATTTTTCTCGTTACGGATCCACGGTAGCTTCTAAAAAATAATGTTTGTGTTAGTAGCAACTCGTATGGTTTGGTTAGTTGAAGGCTAAATTTAAACAAGTCTTGAAACAAGGACAAAATTCACCCGTATAACCAAAATCGGTCCCCCTGTTCATTCTGAACAAACAAGACAGAAAATAAATATCAAATTTGTATTTTATTTCAACTACGCAATAGTTCTGTACAGCTTTTTATCCACCCTGTATATTTATACTTGTATGCACGTTCGCTTTATACTACTAACTGGTGGTGGGGCAGGAAACACCAAACTGTTAAAAAAAACTGCTTTTCTATAAACGACAAACGAACTGCTTTTTCAAACGGAAACAAGCAGTTTGAATTGACTGGTTTATGATTTGTTAAACAAGGAACGGACTGTTCTATTCGAACGTTGCCGCAAGCGCTAAAACTGTTTTCCTGCTAACTGCTTTTCTTCTACCTGCTTTTATGCTTTTTCCCTTTATTCCAAAGTTGCTTGTTGCTTGTAGTGACGTAAGAACTGTTTGGTCAATGTCAACGTTTATCTCTATTTTGTTGCGAGTTGTAGTAACAACCTCTCACATTTTGTAAATACAGAGCCTAATTTTATTTAAACATATTTTTTATATTTATTATCAATCATCAATATTTTTTAATCAACTAAAAATATTCTAAATCGTTTGCATTTTGGTAAATATGCAAAGGACTATTTAATTTTTAAGTAAAAAAAAGAATGCTTCTATTAGAAATTCATTGCATTTTGTAAATATAAAATGGCATACATAATTATTACGTTTTGAGAATGTAATTTAATTATTACTACACTTGTAAGGATTATTTTTATCCTTTCTAAATGCTTTAACCCAAAAACAGTTAAGGACATGGTGGTAATGGGAATGAAAAAGTAGTCTTAGAAAACTGAACGTATGTGCTTTATGTTTTAGCTGCTAATACAACTTTGAGTTTCAGTTTTCTAAACCTGTTTTTTCCAACTGTTTTAAAAAGTAGCTTTTTTCCTCAACAAACAGTTTGTTGACGTTTTGTAAAAATAGCAGAAACGCCCACTTCTACTACTAACTACAAACGCACTACGAAAGTATTTTGTATTGAGTACAAAGTAAATAAATACAGTACTAAGCGAGTGCCTCCCGATCGATGGTATTACAACAATAGCGTGACATTGCCTGTTGTTAACTACAGTATATATTTTTTATCTAATCTGTATCCGAGGATAAATCTATGCTAATATTTAAATACAGTTGGCTTTCTATTTAACATATAACACAACAATAACAACACCTAGAGCAATTACTGGCATTTCGTGTGAGGGGGAGGCTACCCGAATATACTGGATATTTTAATAACAGCTGATTTCTTTATATTATTACATGTACCCTCTGAATATATTAGCATTTAAATGGACTTGGAATAATTCAACATGAAATATGTATATTAAAGGATGTAATGCGTGTTTGATTTGTTAAAATTCTTTCCGAAAATCTTTTTTTAGAAAATAACCTGGACAGAAACATACAGGTGAATTTGTGAATCCATTTTTGTAATTTAAGTTTCGATAAAACCCCTGATAAGACTTGCCATTCAATCCTGTAACCAAATGCAATTAGAATAAATTGTCCAAAAGCTTTCTTATGTGTTGCTATTTTCCCTCAGGAAATCCTGGTCAAGTATATCGACAAAATAAGAATCGGAAAGTCGACTTAATTTTTCAAAATCGGTTTATTAGATTGATGTAATTTATAAATGACCAATCTGATAAATCGATTTTGAAAAATTAAGCCCAAATTTCATGCTTGGTACACTGATGTAATTTATAAATGACCAATCTGATAAATCGATTTTGAAAAATTAAGCCCAAATTTCATGCTTGGTTACACTGATGTAATTTATAAATGACCAATCTGATTAATCGATTTTGAAAAATTAAGCCCAAATTTCATGCTTGGTACACTGATGTAATTTATAAATGACCAATCTGATTAATCGATTTTGAAAAATTAAGCAAAAATTTCATGCTTGGTACACTGATGTAATTTATAAATGACCAATCTGATTAATCGATTTTGAAAAATTAAGCTCAAATTTCATGCTTGGTACACAGATGTAATTTATAAATGACCAATCTGATTAATCGATTTTGAAAAATTAAGCCCAAATTTCATGCTTGGTACACTGATGTAATTTATAAATGACCAATCTGATTAATCGATTTTGAAAAATTAAGCCCAAATTTCATGCTTGGTACACTGATGTAATTTATAAATGACCAGTGTATCAAGCATGAAATTTTGGCTGCAGAGTAAATCGACAGTTAAACCCCGATTGAGATCGACGTTTATTTTCACTATGTTCAGTATAATGATCTGCCTTCCCTAGCTTCGTCAATTCTACTTTCGTTGACACGTTTCGGGGAACCTCCATCTTCAAAAACTATATCTGTACTGGTCACTCGGCGATGATAACCTAACGGTTTTTCGCCGGAAAAAAATACTGGTCACCGTATTTTTAATATTACAGCCCGTCCTATTTATAATTTTCTATCTCCACCTTGTACCCCTCATCTATTCAACACTTGTACATTAAACCTGACGTGCTCACTTCTGATTGGCTCTTCAAAATCATACGTTTTCGCTCCCTTCTGATTGGCTCCTTTCTAACTTTCTCTTCAACGGTCGTCCCTCCTGTTAATTTTTGAAAATTTTTAGATTTTTAAACGTAATATCTGCTTGCAATGATATCTGTTCATTTATTATGTTTTCTCCCTTTAATTTAGATTTTAAAATTTCCAACTTTCTCTAAAATGTTCATACGTATTCCTTTTTCTGCCATATGTAGTACCTTCATGGAGTTTTCTATTTCTCGAGGTATGTGTCCCTCTTTTATTAAATGTGACGCATAATTTGAATCATTTTTGCCGTATTTGAATGATCTTACATGTTACTTTAAACCTAGTTCTAAATTTTCGTCCCGTTTGTCCTATGTAGACTGCCTCACATCCACACTGTATTCTGTATACCCCATTCTTACTATTTTTGTCTTTTTCTTCTATATTCTTTGTCAGTTCCATATCGTATTATTTGTAGCCATTTCTATGTCTATATCATATTTTCTAAAAAAATTCTTAAATTTATATGCCTCTTTCCCCGTATATGTTAATTTAGCCCATTTTCGTTTTTTATCCTCTCTTTTATCGCTTTTTTCTTCCTCTCTCTTTCTTTTAATTCTTCGTAACAGATTTCTTATAATTTTTAAATCATAATCGTTGTTCACTGCTATTTGGAAAATTGCATTCAATTCTTCTTTATATTCTTTCCTTTTTAGTGGTACATTTAATAATCTATTGAACATGTGTCTAAACGCAGCTAGTTTATGTTATAATGGGTGGTTTGACTTTGCGTTAATTATATTATCTGTGTATGTATCTTTTCTATATATTACAAATTCAATTGCTTGTGCTTTCAAATTCAATTGAGAGCCTTTGTATTTTTAAATCTAAAAAATTTAAACTACCTTTCTTCTCTTCTTCTATTATAAATTTTAAATTTTCGTGTATACGATTAATTTCTTCCAATATGAGCTGCCCTTTATCGCCTTTTGGATCTTTAACTATTACTATTGAATCATCCACATATCTTACATATTCCACACATTTAAACTTCTTTAATATTTTCGCTATTCTTTTTCCTCTAAATCTTGGATAAAGAATTCACTTAAGATCCCTGACAGAGGATTCCCCATACGTTTATTTTCGTTAAAAAAATATATTTGTGTACCTAAAATTTCATTATGTCACCTTATTCATTATAATATTTGTTGACTTTTTTTTAATACAATAAAAATTCGTTGTAGACTCGAATCTGTTCCTTGTTAAATGTTTAGCAACCTATTCAAAACTCAACAATACTTGATCTTTTTCGATTGTGACAGTATCATTGGCCTTCTGCGTTTCATCGCTCTTTACATAGGCCTAAATTACATTTTCAGTGGTCTATCTATGGCCTGTACTTAACTGATGCAAATCATCAATTCAATTAATTAATCAGCTGTTATCGTCATAATTTTAAGCTTTTTAAATGGTTTTGAATTATTATCCCAATCCATACATTTATTATTTTATAACTTTTAACAAAATAGATGAATAATACTGATTTTCACGATCCTAACCTCAATACCTCTAATAGGTTACAGCGTGTGTTAGTGTGCAAACAGGTTAAAAAACAAAGACATAACCAAACACCAGCAGATCTGTAACATTTTTATTTTCGCCAGAACTCAGGTCATTGTTTGCAGTTTCTATAGCGAATAAATTTGAAGGTTACAGAAACAGCATGCTGCAAAAACTAATTGAATCAGAATTAGAATAAATGCTTTGAATATTAATATTGTTTTTATAACCCATACATACAGTATATTGCTTTAATTAATATGAAGCATTTTTTAAGATTTAAACGACCAGATGACGGTACTGTAATGTTTTTGCATTTTCCTTTTTTACTTACAGCTTCTTTAGATTCATATTGTAATGTTTTTGCATTTTCCTTTTTTTACTTACAGCTTCTTTAGATTCATACTGTAGTGTTTTTGCATTTTCCTTTTTTTACTTACAGCTTCTTTAGATTCATATTGTAGTGTTTTTGCATTTTCCTTTTTTTACTTACAGCTTCTTTAGATTCATACTGTAGTGTTTTTGCATTTTCCTTTTTTTACTTACAGCTTCTTTAGATTCATACTGTAATGTTTTTGCATTTTCCTTTTTTTACTTACAACTTCTTTAGATTCATACTGTAATGTTTTTACATTTTCCTTTTTTTACTTACAGCTTCTTTAGATTCATACTGTAATGTTTTTGCATTTTCCTTTTTTTACTTACAACTTCTTTAGATTCATACTGTAATGTTTTTACATTTTCCTTTTTTTACTTACAGCTTCTTTAGATTCATACTGTAATGTTTTGCATTTTCCTTTTTACTTACAGCTTCTTTAGATTCATACTGTAATGTTTTGCATTTTCCTTTTTACTTACAGCTTCTTTAGATTCATACTGTAATGTTTTTGCATTTTCCTTTTTTTACTTACAGCTTCTTTAGATTCATACTGTAGTGTTTTTGCATTTTCCTTTTTTTTACGTATAGCTTCTTTAGATTCATACTGTAATGTTTTTGCATTTTCCTTTTTTTACTTACAGCTTCTTTAGATTCATACTGTAATGTTTTTGCATTTTCCTTTTTTTACTTACAGCTTCTTTAGATTCATACTGTAATGTTTTTGCATTTTACTTTTTTTACTTACAGCTTCTTTAGATTCATACTGTAATGTGTTTACATTTTACTTTTTTTACTTACAGCTTCTTTAGTTTCATACCGTAATGTTTTTGCATTTTCCTTTTTTTACTTACAGCTTCTTTAGATTCATACTGTAATGTTTTTGCATTTTCCTTTTTTTACTTACAGCTTCTTTAGATTCATACTGTAATGTTTTTGCATTTTACTTTTTTTACTTACAGCTTCTTTAGATTCATACTGTAATGTTTTTGCATTTTACTTTTTTTACTTACAGCTTCTTTAGATTCATACTGTAATGTTTTTACATTTTACTTTTTTTTTTACTTACAGCTTCTTTAGATTCATACTGTAATGTTTTTGCATTTTCCTTTTTTTACTTACAGCTTCTTTAGATTCATACTGTAATGTTTTTACATTTTCCTTTTTTACTTACAGCTTCTTTAGATTCATACTGTAATGTGTTTACTGTTTTTCCTGGTTCATTGTTGTTTTTATCTTGCTTAAGGCGTTGCATATAGGTACACAATCACTGATAGCCTATAGGTTTGAAATTCTCAGGTTAACCTATAGAGGTTAGAGCTTACCCACTATACCAGCCCGTTTCTATCAATAGCATCGAACCTTTTGCAAAGATTCAATTTAACCGAGTGTAAATGATGCAGTCGTATGAAGGTATGCATACCACAGCCGGGCAGCCTGAGTTGCATGCACGACCACAACAATGCCTATGCACTGTCATACCTTCATGCCTCTGGGCCCGGCCGCTGCCAGAAATGTAGCAAGTGTCGAGATATTTTGATGTCGCATTCTTGCCGGCAATTAGAAATAGCTTTTTTTTTGTTATTTGGGGCGAAAAACACATTGAGGCTATTATCGCCTCCCTAAATGTAAGTGTAAGTGTGTATTTTTTTTTTAACGACTATTGTGCACATTTGGGCTAATGCAGACGATAGGATGATTTATAGCGTATGAAAATGCCAAGCCCTGGCCGGGAATCGAACACGGGTCCTCGGGGTGAAAGCCCAGTACGCTATCAACTAGGCCACCGAGGCTGCATGTGTGAGTGTGTAAAGTGTGAAAGTCGTAAGTGTAAATGTGTTTTAGACTCGGGTACCGCGAGGGACGTCTAAATCCTCTCAATAGGTGCAGCTAGTCTCTATACCCTGCAGGTCTCTGACAACTGCAGGTTACTGTACGTCACTTCGGTACTTATCGGTGTTATTTAGTATTTTGGAAATTCTCTGTTAAGCAGAATTTTTGCATTGCTGAAAATTTTCCATCTCAGTGAACGTGGGAAGGGTGAGACATTGAGCCCTATTGATAAAAAGAAGGAAAAGCTTTAATTCACAAAATCTGAAGCATTTCCTTCAATTGATATGAATAAAAATATCAATCAGAACAAACAATAAAATAATCAGGTGTTCCTGTAATTCCAAACAACCTTCATTTCCAATTTAAAACATTGCAGTTTCCATTGAAGTTGGCATTTACAATGACAATAAGTGGCAGGGTCAGACGTTAAAAGTAGTACATTTGGGAAGTCCGTGCTTCTCCCACGGTCAGTCTTATGTCGCCTGTTCTAAAGTGTCGAAAAATCTGTACGTCTTGGCCGAAAACAATAAGTCGTATAATATTGTATATGCGTACATATTGTAATTGTATAGCGACTGGTAACAGCTAGTTGACATATAAATGACGCAATATTTGTTTTTAAAAAATAATTAGCTGTGCCATATAACCTCATTACATCACGCTTGCTTGGTATTCTTATTCCGCGATTTCTGATTCTTTTACAGCCCTGTTATCGTTGTTCTACGTCACTTTTGACAATATCCTGTTTACCAAACGTGTTTCATAACTTTACGTTTAGTCGCATGGGTAACGGAATATTTTCATAGCAGTGTTTTAACAAGCTTGGTTTTGTTTTTCAGATGATCCAGTTATTGAATAGAATCTCGTAGCCTCGCAGAAGCAGGTAAGGTATCCGAGTATTTCTTCATTAACGGTGCTATTTAATCAGCTGTTTTTATCATTTAGTTCAGATTAAGAAATGAACTTGACACACTGCTGTCTGTTGACGGGGTGTCCCAAAAAAATAACGTTTAACAGCATGACTTACTTTTGAATTTTATAAATCGACTGCTATAAAACTTGGGGGGGAGAAAGGACTACTACCGCTGTTATGTTCATGTTTATATCTTCAATTAAATATTTTAATATTTCAAATTTAAAGCTGATCAAGAGGGTGAAAAGCCCTCTTCACACGTTTTCAGAAATGTGTAAAAAATAATTGTTAGACAATTTTGAGCGACTGCCATTTTGAAATGCAAATGAATTCGCTGGTTCAATTTCGTCAGACCTTGTAGCTGTTACTGAAATACCAAAACTGTTTTTGGCGAAGTTTAAATCGTATCGGACTAAAATTGAATCATATCGGCAAACGTAGCGAGCGCATACACAAAACAGTTACATATTTTATGTTTGTACGTTGCGAACGTCGAGGCGGCGAAGTTTGTGGCTGGGATCCTAAAAATGAAGAGGGTGAATGTAAGTGTGAGTGGCACCATGTGATAGTGTACCTGGAGCATAGCTGTCACTATGGTCCAGGTAAAATAAAATTCCGCAAGAGTAACATGGTTTGTTATGGACTTGCTATGGTTTTGTTTTTAGTTGTGCGGTTTTTGGTTTATTTTGTATTACAATTAAGATATTAGTATAAAAATAAGTAGAATAAGAAAAATAGAATAGGTAAATGGCACAAAAATAAAAGAAAGCACTTTTCAGTTGGCACATATAAGCAAAATTTTAAAAATAGCAGTAGCATTGTCAATTGAAAGATAAAATGATTAGGATTATATACCTATTCTTCCCGTCAGTGGTCTATCAACTCACCTCATAAAGGCTACCGCGGTTTCGAAACTCTATAGTTTCATCTTCAGGCCATACAAAATGTTAAATCCCTCTGTCGAGGTCGTCACAAAGTCAAACAAAACATTAAAACACACATCCACAAACACTGAGCACAATTACACATTTAAAATATTCATCATGAAATTCGGCTTGGCCAAGCTACACACACGACTCGTGTGAATGTGTGTATATATATATATATATATATATATATATATATATATATATATATATATATATATATATATGTGTATATGTGTGTGTGTGTGTGTGTGTGTGTGTGTGTGTGTGTGTGTGTGTGTGTGTGTGTGTGTGTGTGTGTGTGTGTGTGTGTGTGTGTGTGTGTGTGTGTGTGTGTGTGTGTGTGTGTGTGTGTGTGTGTGTGTGTGTGTGTGTGTGTGTGTGTGTGTGTGTGTGTGTGTGTGTGTGTGTGTGTGTGTGTGTGTGTGTGTGTGTGTGTGTGTGTGTGTGTGTGTGTGTGTGTGTGTGTGTGTGTGTGTGTGTGTGTGTGTGTGTGTGTGTGTGTGTGTGTGTGTGTGTGTGTGTGTGTGTGTGTGTGTGTGTGTGTGTGTGTGTGTGTGTGTGTGTGTGTGTGTGTGTGTGTGTGTGTGTGTGTGTGTGTGTGTGTGTGTGTGTGTGTGTGTGTGTGTGTGTGTGTGTGTGTGTGTGTGTGTGTGTGTGTGTGTGTGTGTGTGTGTGTGTGTGTGTGTGTGTGTGTGTGTGTGTGTGTGTGTGTGTGTGTGTGTGTGTGTGTGTGTGTGTGTGTGTGTGTGTGTGTGTGTGTGTGTGTGTGTGTGTGTGTGTGTGTGTGTGTGTGTGTGTGTGTGTGTGTGTATATATATATACCTTTAAAGTAGGCCACCAAGCCTTCCACTTCCGAAAACAAGTCTGGAATGGCGTTCATTTCCACCGTCACGTTCCATTGCGACGACTGTGCTTTTATTCCCGTGTGGTAGCTGTACTCATCTCCAGTAAGCACGGTGTTTAGAAACCCAGGATCAGTGTTATATATGTTTCCGCTGACAGCAGCTTGGGCACAGATTTTGCAGCCACTCTGCGCGTGTTGAAATCGTCACGCGAAATCGCATGTGCAGAATCTCTACTGATCCCAATCTCTTCAGCAATTTCTCGTACGGTGAATCGACGAACTCCCGGTCTCAAGAAAAGCTACATTCCAAGAGGTTTTCGACTTCCCAGAACGCTGTTCACTATCCACCGTCGTGCGGCCATTTTTGAACCATTCTTTCATTTGTGTTACCCCCATTGTATCGTCTCCAAACATCTGCTGAACCATGCGGATTGCTTTGCTATGAGAATCACCACAATTTTGACAAAATTTAATACAGTATCTTTTTTCAACCGTTCAGTCATCTTGAGAAGAATAAAAAATCTGACGAATATTTATGAGATCACATCATCCGGCGCCAGCAGGCAGCACTGGTATAACTGCGCTGAACACAATCAAGCATGCGAATTAAGATGTCTTCCCCAAATGTGCCCCGTCCTAACATCGTTAGTGTGTGTTTGTCAACTTTTTCCTCAAAAACGACTCTAACGATTTTTGTGAAATTTTTGTGTACTAAAGTTTTTTGTTGTCAGGAATCGATTGCGCAGTGTCTCATATCTGTGAAGATTTGCTAAGTAAATTGGCGCGATTAAACAAGAGGCAACAATGTAGAGGGTTGATCAAATATTTCGTAGATTGACGGCTCAATACGGGGACAGGACCCTGTCAAGAGCTCGCGTTTTTGCTTGGCACAAGAAATTCGCCGAAGGACGGGAAGCAGTAGAAAACCTCAGCCATGATCGTCGCCCAACCACTTCCGGCACGGACGAAAACATTGATGCTGTTCGGAAGCTCCTGGACGAAGACAGACGTATATCGCTGCGATTTATTGTAGATGAACTCCAGTTGAGCTATGGTAGCGTTCAAAAAATCATTACATCAAACCTGGAACTCAGCAAAGTATCTGCAAGGTGGGTTCCACGAATTTTGACCGACGTTCACAAACGGAAACGTTTGGAGATTTGTCAGCGACTATTGACCCAATTTGAACGAGATGGTGAGGCATTATTAAACCGGATTGTCACCTGTGACGAAACATGGGTTCACCATTACACTCCCCGAGTCGAAACAGGCAAGTATGGAGTGGCGGAAGAGGGGAGAGAGGGCGCCTCTGAAGGCCAAATCACGATCGTCTGCTCCAATGGCTCAATGAACGCCGAGAACTTTTTACGAAGATGGAATTAAAAACTACCAATCGGTGGGAAAAAGTAATTTTTGAAAAATAAGTCGATGGATGTAACAACTATTCCGTTTATAGCATCAACCCCGGGTAATTTTTATACGATTCATGTTACTTCATGTTACTTTATACGGAATGTCTTCTAAATTGATAAACCCTGAGCGTTTTGTTTTTTAAATCAACAAAGGCGACATTTAAATGAAATTATCGATCCGAGCGGCAGATTTAAAGCGAAGAAAACGTTGCAAGACACGAGTAATCTAGTTACCGCTGGCTGTGAGCTACATTTTTGGCATAATTGAGCCGCAACAAAGCGGCGCTCTGTTAATTCAACTTCCGCTTTTCGACTTCCTGCATTACAAAATAATAATTGCATTCTGGCTCCACAGTAAATAGATGAAAGGTTATTATTTCCCCGTGAATCGCTGTATAATAGATTTAATGTGATTGCCAAGTTTAAGTGGTATACTGCAATGGTTATTCTTAACCTCGTTATAGACTTCGGTTTTTAGAATCTGTAGGGTATTTTAGACGTTCCGTTCAGCGGGAAGTGCGTTTTGTTTTTGCGACAATATTTACGTTAATTGGTGAAAATACATCGAGTATTCAAGTATTTTTTTATCCAATTTCCATTTTAAAATCAGCTATTGGAATAGTTGTCATGGTAAGACCTACATTTCGTAGGCGATAAAATGAACACATATCACGTCTGAATCGTGAAAATACATCGATTATTCATTTTTTTTTTATCAATTTCCATTTTAAAATCAGCTATTGGAGAAGTTGTCATTGTAAGACCTACATTTCGTAGGCGATAAAATGAACACATATCACGTCCGAATCGTGAAAATACATCGAGTATACAAGTATCAAGTATTTTTTTATTCAATTTCCATTTTAAAACCAGCTATTAGAGTAGTTGTCATGGCAAGACCTACATTTCGTAGGCGATAAAATAAACACATGTCACGTCCGAATCGTGAAAATACATCGAGTATACAAGTATCAAGTATTTTTTTTATCCAATTTCCATTATGTTTTATTTTTTTGGTCAATGACTTGGAACAAATTTTGGTCAAATTTCAGAACAATCGGTCAGTGAATTTAATAAAACTTGTGACCAGAACACGCACGCGAACACACACGCACACACACTCGCGCAAACACACACACACACACACACACACACACACACACACAAATTAAATGCCGAACGCTCGAGTTAAAACAAAGATCTCGCTTTGCCCGTTAAAAAAATATTACCTGTTGTAAGTACTCTATACATTTTTCTCAAATGGAAGGTAAACAGAAGGGAGATTCCTATTTTGATGAAATATCGCCATTTTTATTTTCTCATTATATAGTTACAATGTGTTATATAGTTACAGTGTGTTATATAGTTACAATGTGTTGCACAAATATCACCCCAAGTGAAGCTTTTATTGGGAGCAATTCAGTAATACAATTTTTTTAAACAATTTATATTTCGTATTATTAGATATGCATTAAAGATATAATTATGTTTATAGAAGCAGAAATTTAAATAAATTATAAATTACATAAATACATAGAATTTTAATGAGATGGTAGCGGTTGATGTCCTTCGATTATCTTACTTATATCCGGGAAAATATTTGTTAACATTAATCGTAAATCACCACGTTATGATATCACAAGGGGTTAAAAATGGAATTTATTTCATCAACGCCCAATAGACCTCCCCCCGAATTCAATCGACTCTCTTCATAGTTAAACAGTCCGCCAAGGAGTCCACTATACGCTAGTGTTAAATGGGAAGTAACCAGAGACGCCAATTCACCTTATCTTTGGGAGAGGGCAAATGCTCCAAGAATTCTGTATTGGGTTGGAAGGGGATATGGGCGAAATACTAGGCAATGGGATACCTTACGTGGCGAAAAGAGGGGGGAGGACCCTCAGAAATATTGCGATGATAAAACGAGTGAGGTTAGAAATTCTAGACAGTTGTACTTTTATAAGACATGTTTCATCGAAAATTAGAATATTTACTGAACAAATTTGTCTACAAGTTATTCAATTTTAAAGTACTAGATTTGTAGTAGGTACTTTCATTAAAAATGATCAATGCAGTAGGTAACCTATGCTGACTGTTTCAAGAGAAATGTTTTCCTAAAATTTGAGACGTGTCGGCCCCCTGCCACTCAAATGGCGCCCCTGGAAGTAACACTTGATAACCGAGTAACTCTTCACTGGGTTCCGGAGCATAGGGGAGTTGAGGGTAATGAGGAGGCAGACCGACTGGCTGGACTTGGATCTGCATCTGAGTTTAACGGACCTGAACCGGCTTTAGGAATTTCTCTATCGTTGGCCAGGTCCGCTATTAATGGGTGGATTACAGGTCAAAACCAGTTAAGATGGGACAACCTTCATGGGCATTCCCATAGTAAACGCCTCTTAAGTAAAGTTTCATTTGGAGGACTTAAAGGGGCAGTATATGTCCTGGGCAGAGCACAACTCAGGAGGATCATGAGACTCATAACAGGGCACTGTGGTCTGAGAGTGCACATGAACAGGATAGGTGTATACCACTGAGAAACCGTGTGTAGATTGTGCAGGAAGGAGGAGGAAACTGCAGGTCACATAATTTTAGATTGCGAGGCTCTTGCTAGTAGGAGGCTGGTTTTTGGTTTCCAAGATCCTAGGGATCTTCAGCAGAGTGAGCTAGTCAGTGGGTTGTTGGAACTTATTAGGGGTACCAATCTGCTGAAGTAGGTATTTTATGAGGTAAGTTGCACAATACGTCAGCAGATCGCAGTGCCTGGGGTTGAACTATCCCTTCCTCTAGTAAATAATCTTAATCTTAACACTTGGTTTGAACATGTTAATTTTCTCCACGCGTGCTCAGGTTCCCGTATTGTGCGTATCCTTGACGAGCTGTGGAGAGTCAATATAATAAAGTAATAAATGTAAGACCAAGCCTGTAGACAAGGATTAGGCAAAGTTGCTGGGAAGCGTTAAGGACGTTGATATTCTGAACAAAATGGAAATTGACTTGTATTTCATGGAAACAATATGAAAGTATATGTATGAATGTGTATAACACACACACACACACACACACACACACACACACACACACACACACACACACACACACACACACACACACACACACACACACACACACACACACACACAGTAAAATCTCTCTATAGCGGCATTGAAGGTAACGCTAGTTTTTGCGGCTTCAAAGCGATTTCCGCTATAGAGAGCTCAGCCAAAACGTGTATAAAATATGTTTTTATTTGTAAAACGTGTTAGGTATACATTATTTTTAACTTGAATTTTTTATGAATGCAAAGGTTATTGAAATTAAAATATATCACGTATAAGAAACAACACAGAATTAATTAAATAATACTGTACGCAATTATGCTATTGTTAGAAAATGGCAATATTCTACCGAAAGTATGGCGGAGCAGCTTTTTCAAGTTCTGGCGTTTGAATTTTCATGAAACTATTTCCTTCATTATAGACTATCTTTACTTTATTTTTATTTTTCAATATCGCGCTAACATAAGAACATCTACTTGCTTCACACCTTTCTCAAACTCACGCAAAACTCTGACGCCATTACACTGTATTGGTAAAACTATACAGAAATAAAGCACTACTTCTAAAATGCACAAGTCACAAAACACTCGATTCAGTTGACGCACTACGCACTGCTTTTAACACTCTAATGACGTAATGGCATACTGAGAAATAGGGTAGAAGTGTATGAAGTGTGCACTTGTTTCGCCGCTGTAGAGAGATCTTTGCAATTATGTTGGCCAAAAATGGGAACATTGCAGTACATTTTTTACTACAGAATGTGTCGTTATAGAGAGATTTCCTTTTAAGAAGAGATCCGCAATAGAGAGATTTTACTCTGTGTGTGTGTGTGTGTGTGTGTGTGTGTGTGTGTGTGTGTGTGTGTGTGTGTGTGTGTGTGTTTCAATAGAGAGAATGCTTCTCTGTGTGTGTGTGTGTGTGTGTGTGTGTGTGTGTGTGTGTGTGTGTGTGTGTGTGTGTGTGTGTGTGTGTTCCAATAACGTATTTTCAAATGCTAGCTCGCTTATAATAAATATTTTGTTAGTTCTTTTCATCATGAAATTTAAACACTGCGTAACGATGTCCATTACAATAGCAGTATATAGTTGTGTTTAATGAATACAATACGGGACAGTTAAAATTTTATATTTCAAGTAGGCCAAATAAAGCCGGCTCCCATTCGTTTCTGTTAGTTGTATTTACAAGACCGTTACAAAAACAGGAGTTAATGAAATAATATAAATGTTTTATTGTTGTCTGTTCGCGATGATAGCCGTCGAAAAATGGAAGACATAAACTTGACAATAACTTTTAAAAACAATGATATTTGCGCAGAAAAATACAAAACGAATGTATGTAATTAATTATTGTGATGCAATTACTATAAATATTTATGCACGGGATGTATAACTGTACAATGTTATCTGTCATTGCATATTTTTATACTCTATTGTTTAAATTCCAATATCTCTTATTCAAATGAAATATTTATTTGTCTCTGTGTTTAATTACTAGCACTAAAACAATATTAAACTTGGTACAATGGTTACTTTCGATATAAAAACTTCCATCAAACAAATTTAATTAGAAACGGTGGGAAGGAAAATTAAATTTAAAAAATAAATTGTCGAGGTTTGTGTTTGATGGAGCTCGGGGTAATGAATTAGAGACGTTTCCAAGGAAAACATTGTTTTTGTTTGTGTTTTTTTATGCTCGCGTTGTGATGAATTTTAAACGCTGTTGATGTATGTGATTTTGTTTCAAATTGGTTAAAAAAAGTTGGCGATCGTGATTAACGTTAGGTCGTAACCTTTTTTTATTTTATGTTTTCCTGATAAACTTTTATAATACAGGCTGTTAAAAATCGCTCTTGCAACCACTGTCGAACTCAACTTAGCCTACGGCCTCGATTACAAGGCTTTTCGCATTCCCTGTTAAATATTTTCAGTACGAGTATAACCTCAAGAAAAACAGTTGTCATTAAAACAGGAATAACAAAACATGTTATTTTCGTTAGATTTTGGGTATATATTTTGCCGTAATTAGTAGTCTGCAAAGATTTATGACTAAAATTTAATGAAGCATTTTTAAGAAATTAATTGTGATTTTTTCCGGTTTTTATCGGTAGTTTGCGGGTCGAACTTTTTTCATACGTTAAAGGAAAAACGATGTTGGTAAAAATCTAATTAGAAGTTTTGAACCGAAGCTTTTAATGTTAGCTTTGGCGAGATTAGTGAATAGAAGTCTGTCGAACGAAAGAATGTAACGGAAATGTGGAACGAACGAGCAAACGAATTTCGTCTCTATTTCTGTCTTTTTTTTCTTTCATACACGTGTATTGTATGAAAACGTGTTGCTTTGGTTTGGGTATTTTCCTTAGTTGAAGAACACGCGCGCGTTGTAACAGTTTTATAATTCATTCGAAATAAAATATAAACGTTTATAATAATTGATGTTCATATTGCTAGTTTTTAACAACCTGAAACTTAATATAGCCTATCAGCTGTTCATTGATATCAGCTGATCGTTACGAATTAATATAAAATTCTTTTACTACAGTAAATTAATATCTAAGCTAGGTTCACGTATTTATTTAAACAAAACAAGATATTGGTAAACATACCTTCAAACTAATTATATATTCAGCAAAGATATCACTAACAAAAGCTACGCTTCTGTCGGTAACTCTCCGAGTTTCCATAGCGTACTTTTTTATATAAAAGGGTTAAAATTTAGAAATTCAAGAATTTGGATGGAACATTCTGAGATTTGAAAAAACTTTACTTAAATGTTAATTGCATTAAGTGTAGGCCTGTTGGATTTAAAATGTGGGTATGTTTGTCAATTTTTTTTCTAACTTCCTGTTGTTTTCGCACTATTATATTGTTGGTTATTAATATTGGGCATAAAATGAAGCGTTTTGGCACAAATATTAGTACAATTTACGAAAGTCCCAAAATGCATTTTTATTTAAGCTTAATTTGCTAAAGATGATATTATTTTCGATATTTTGGAATTAAAAAGAAAGTCCGCTTGTTTTTTGCAAATTAATTTTTTTTACCCTGAATACTTTGTTTAACGTTTTGAAATACCATTATAACTTCTCAAAGTGTCAGTAGTGTTTGAATATTTAGAATAAAACATTTTTCTCGTCTTCACAAATAATAGAGATTTAATGAAAACTGTCGCGGCATCATAACATCCAGTTTGTATCAGAACAAGTTAATTCCAACATTACGGATGCAAGAAACCATCTGTTAATCTGTCTGCGTTTGTTTTGAAACGATATCTGAATGAATTGAACGTAAAATGTAAGAAGGGCCATAGACAACATAGATTCACTTTGTATTAAGTGTTAAATAATTACATCAAAAATAAAATGTTACCTCGACAGTATGTTTTTATTCAATATTACAACTAAGTACAACTTATCCAGTAGTTACAATTGCAAATATGTCACTGTCACAGTATTAGTTAGAAAACATTCCTATGAATGCCTCCGAACACTCTCCCATATGGTAACATATAATCACTGCACCAGGTCTTCTGGTCTTGTCCTCTTCAGTCTCCGCTCCACATTCCTGCCAGCACAGCGGTGTTAACACGATTGTTAAGCCTACGTTCATGCTTCACAGCTATGGATCGTTGCACTTCCATTACTGTGTCCGTCTTAAGGTCTTTGTGGATATTATCATTCTTAACACACCACGGTGCACCAAAATCCATCGCAGTACTTTATTTTTTTAAAGCCGCCTCGGTGGCCTAGTGGATAGCGTACTGGGCTTTCATCCCGAGGACCCGGGTTCGATTCCTGGCTAGGGCTTGGGATTTTCATACGATATAAATCATCCATCGTCTGCATTAGCCCAAGTGTGCACAATAATCGGACTTTTAAACACCAAAAAAAAAGTACGTTATTTTGAAAAGATTGTATTAAGGTTAGTTTTCTTGGCGCAACAGCCAAGTTGCAGACTGGCCTCAAAATATTCGTCTGTATTTCAAATCTAGTTGACTTTTTTTATTTTGACGTGTGCTTTCCAATTCAACGTCTAAAGTCATTCCCAAGTATTTTGCCTCCAGTTTAGACGGAATCACTTGAGTTTACATATACGGGTGCTATTTGTATACATTTATAGTCCTATTTGTAAAATTAACGTGAGTAGATTTAGTCTCGTTCAGCTTGATACGCTATTTTTTTGTCCAAGAACAGATGTTATCCATGGTTTTCTGGAGCAGCTCTGATTGACCATTGGCCTTTGTTGTCTCTTCATTTAAAGGAGTGTCCCTTGTGCAAAGGAAACTCGCTTGCGGCATCCTCATAGATTTGCATGAATCGTGAATACTCATTTCCTTGTTTTACACGAAACAGCCTATCTGACAAATATGACGTAAAATGTTTTAAAATTGCTCTGGGAGATCTCTTCTTAACTCATACAGCAACAACTCACGCCAAACCTTATCAAAGGCTTGGGAAACGTCAAGGAAGACGCCCGAGCAGAGCGTTCAGTTGAACGTTTGTTCCTAGAACCATACCGGTGAGTTGGAATCAGATTTATATTTTCACCATTTATTTATTCATCTTATTTCACTAATTGGTTAAAGTAAAAACTTCAAACAAATGTTTGTTTAATAATATAAAATTGAGTAGTCACGTCCTATTTAATCTATGACTTAGGAAATTGTTCATTTATTAGGCATAAAATATTGTGTTAATAAATGAAAGAGAGCTAATGTTCCTAATTTCGCATCCACTGAATCATATAGGTTTATGAAACCTGACATGTTTTCCAATGCCCAAAATGTTTGGCTCACGCATGGAAGTGTTTGGACTGGCACCCCAAATATACGAGGGTTGATCAAATATAAACGAGACTGACTTAAGTTTTTGGCCAAGGAGGGGGTCAATCCGACTGAAATCTTTCGTAGATTGACGGCTCAATACGGGGACAGGACCCTGTCAAGAGCTCGCGTTTTTGCTTGGCACAAGGAATTCGCCGAAGGACGGGAAGCAGTAGAAAACCTCAGCCATGATCGTCGCCCGACCACTTCCGTCACGGACGAAAACATTGATGCTGTTCGGAAGCTCCTGGACGAAGACAGACGTATATCGCTGCGATTTATTGCAGATGAACTCCAGTTGAGCTATGGTAGCGTTCAAAAAATCGTTACATCAAACCTGGAACTCAGCAAAGTATCTGCAAGGTGGGTTCCACGAATTTTGACCGACGTTCACAAACGGAATCGTTTGGAGATTTGCCAGCGACTATTGACCCAATTTGAACGAGATGGTGAGGCATTATTAAACCGGATTGTCACCTGTGACGAAACATGGGTTCACCATTACACTCCCGAGTCGAAACAGGCAAGTATGGAGTGGCGGAAGAGGGGAGAGAGGGCGCCTCTGAAGGCCAAATCACGATCGTCGGCCACTGTATTTTTCGACAATCAAGGCGCCTTTCACGTCGATTTCCTCCATCAACGACGCACAATAAATGCACAATATTATTGCGACGTTTTAGAGGCCGCAAAACAGTCTTTTCGTAGGAAAAGGAAATCTAAACCGGCGAGAAACGTCATTCTTCTTCACGATAATGCCCGACCACATTCGGCGAACGCTACGAGGCTTAAACTCGATCAAATTGGCTGGGAACCAATGGAACATCCCCCATACAGTCCAGACTTATCACCCTGCGACTATCACCTGTTTGGGCCACTCAAAGAGGCGCTTGGAGACCAGCGTTTCGAAGACGATTCTGCGGTGGAGACCTTCGTGCTCCAATGGCTCAATGAACGCCCGAGAACTTTTTACGAAGATGGAATTAAAAAACTTCCAATCCGGTGGGAAAAATGTGTTACTCGTGCGGGAGACTATGTAGAAAAATAAGTTGTATCAAGAATAATTTGTAAGTAAGCAATAATTTTTTTAAAAAATCAGTCTCGTTTATATTTGATCAACCCTCGTAGTTATTCTATGTAACGGACATTGAAATGTCTTACAACAACAAAAGTGTGGCCCACCTTGCCGACGTATTGCTTGGCTAATTATTATTACGTATGCTAATGTCCTACATAAGAAAGTAAGTAAATAGGAAATGTAAGCAATTTATTAAAGTGATTTATTCACCGCTAAAAGAACTCTTTCATTTACATAGCAACACTTGAAATGGAGACATATTTACCTCTAGTAAAAAAGCGTCGTTTCACATTCATGACGAGATAATTTAAAGGTTTTCTGCATCGATTCGAGATATGCATGCATGCATAGTGTATATGGTCACGTGACCATCGCTATCTTGACGCCAATTAATGCGCGTTTTATTCATTAACCGCAGCTTACATATATATACAGTACCGGGAATTGTAATGTACTTCTGTGTAATTGAAATTTTAAAACTTATAAGTAATTATATGCGCGATTTAATTCAGCGCGTGGAATCGCGTTATAATAATATGCAAAGTGGGGGGCGAGGAGGGGCAGCATATATATTGCGGTAGCGTTTAGCTGCAGTTGGATGCAAGTTTGGCAACAATTATTTGTAAAGGCAGCACGCAATGGTACGTTGAGTTGTGGCTAGTTGTTTCCTCTAATTATGTATGCTTGTACTGTAACACTGTATAAGGAAAGATCAATTATTTCACATAACAGTTTATTGTATTCTACAAAGTAATTGCTTTTAGCTATTTCAGATTCCTTCTTTTAAGAATTATTGTTTATTAAAAGTAATGTACAGTAATCTTGCAAAAAATTGATGTTGACATTTTGATAGTTATATCCTTTTAAAGGTCCTCTGAATCATTATTTTTCATATTTATGTCCCTTTAAAGGACCTAAGATCATGATTTTGATGTTTACGTTCCTTTCAAGATCATGTGAATCATGATTTTGATGGTTTTGTTTCTTTAAAGATACTGTGGATCATGATTTTAATGATTGTATCTCTTTAAAGGTCCTCGAATCATGATTTTGATGGTTATGTTCCTTTAAAGGTCATCTGAATCATGATTTTGATGGTATTATTCCTTTAAAGGTCCTCTGAATCATGATTTTAATGGTTGTGTCTCTTTAAAGGTCCTCGAATCATGATTTTGATGGTTATGTTCCTTTAAAGGTCATCTGAATCATGATTTTGATGGTTATGTCCCTTTAAAGATCTCTGAATCATGATTTTGATGATATTATTCCTTTAAAGGTCCTCTGAATCATGATTTTAATGGTTATGTCTCTGTAAAGGTCATATTAATCATGATTTTGATGGTTATGTTCCTTTAAATGGCATCTGAATTATGATTTTGATGGTTATGTCCCTTTAATGATCTCTGAATCATGATTTTAATGGTTTTGTTCCTTTAAAGGTCCTCTGGATCATGATTTTAATGGTTGTGTCTCTTTAAAGGTCCTCGAATCATTTTTTTGATGGTTAATGTTCCTTTAAAGGACAACTGAATCATGATTTTGATTGTAATGTTCCTTTAAAAGTCCTATGAATCTTGATTTTGATGGTTATATTCCTTTAAAGGTCCTCTGGATCATGATTTTAATGGTTATGTTTCTGTAAAGGTCATATTAATCATGATTTTGATGGTTATGTCCCTTTAAAGGTTTTCTGCATCAAGATTTTGATGATTATGTTCCTTTAAATGGCATCTGAATTATGATTTTGATGGTTATGTCCCTTTAATGATCTCTGAATCATGATTTTAATGGTTTTGTTCCTTTAAAGGTCCTCTGGATCATGATTTTAATGGTTGTGTCTCTTTAAAGGTCCTCGAATCATTTTTTGATGGTTAATGTTCCTTTAAAGGACAACTGAATCATGATTTTGATTGTAATGTTCCTTTAAAAGTCCTATGAATCTTGATTTTGATGGTTATATTCCTTTAAAGATCCTCTGAATCATGATTTTAATGGTTATGTTTCTGTAAAGGTCATATTAATCATGATTTTGATAGTTATGTTTCTTTAAATATCATCTGAATTATGATTTTGTTGGTTATGTCCCTTTAAAGATCTCTGAATCATGATTTTGATGGTTATGTTCATATAAAAGTCATATGAATTTTGAATTTTGATGGTTTTGTTTTTTTAAAGAGCCTCTGAATCGTGATTTTCACTCGAATATCTTCCGTCCTGTGTTTGTACCTTTCAGCCACATCGCTGTACCTAAACGAATTAACCGATTTTTTTAAAATTTGACATTATATAATTTGCCAGTATCTTGTGGCAGTGTTATAAGTTTTTTTTTTTTTGAATGTTGTATTTTGTGGAGTACATATCTCTGCCTTTTCTACCTTCAAAAAGCCGTTTTGAGAAAGGCTTCAAAAAGTTTTTGAAACCAGGAAAGGCAGAGACATGTACTCTACAAAATAAATATAATAAACTTTATTTATTTTTTTGATTCGTCGCTTTAAGAGAGGGCAAGAGCGAGAGTTACCGCTTTTCTCTTATCAGAATGTCAGATTATTTATTTGCCCATAAGAATTCAGTCTTCCCTCATAAGTGAGTGCTCTTCCGTAGTATTGATTTCATAAAGTTTTACGTTAAAATAAATCCAATTTTATTTCGTAATCAAACGCCCAACATTGTACAAACAACGTTATTTGTAACATTTTACTTTGTAAAAAGGAAAGTGTTACATAAATAACTCGAGACAAGGTAGAAGAGAAGAGAAGAGAAGAGAAGATAAAAGACCGAGTTAATAATGTTTATCTCTAAATAGACTTAAGTTAGCCTGGGAACAGATTGAACAGTAATTGCTCCAAGATTAGTTTTCAAGTTGAGAGATGATTCTAATTTTTCATCACGATCTCAACACAACACAATGGTGATTTATTGTAGGGACTGGGCTACGTCGTATAACGCTTCGCTTGTGAATAAACTAGAGTTAATGATTGGTTAAACGCACCCATCAGCCATCAGCTGGTTAGGTACTTTAGGCATAACGTAATGACGGCTAAATTGCTTTACTTGTATGACAAATGATTTAAAATATATAAATATCGTGAGGTACGTCCGGAAAGTATCTTATACTTCAAGTGTTATTAACCAGACGACGTATTGAAGTGTTAAAACGTTCGTTTATGTTCGTAATGTTTCGGTTTTCTTATTGCGTTTTATGGATAATTTATGTACAGTCTGTGTATGTGAAATTACTTTGTTAATTTTGTAGAGGACTTAATGTTTAGTAAATTAAAAATTTTATTTTTCGAAACACTCTTTGAAAACTATGGCAGCCTGCTTTCTCATTTTCTTTGTAAAAGTTTGAATACTACTTATAAAATATACGGTTAGAATGGGACGTAATCAAGTCTGCTGTTATTTGTAAGTTATTGTAAAAGTGAGTTGGTGTTCAATTTCAGCTTTGTTTTACGCCAGTAGATTAATATTGTTGTATATTCTTTTAAAAATCGTTTCAAATTTATTTTGGTAAAAACATGCTTTTAGTAAAAGAAATTTACGGTACAATTTTTTTTATATAAACTCTCGAACTTTATATTTATTTTATTTAAAAATTGCCTAACTGACTAGAGTTATGAATATGAGCATAAACTAGTGAACCGATTTTGTTTAGAAAAATAGGATTTTTGTCAATTCGATAGTTTCGAAAGTGATTTTTCGGAGAATTGCAACTTATACGTTATAATTGAGTGCTTAAAGGCTCAATTATATGTTTAAACAAGTTTTAATTCGTTGAATTGAATCCGAGCAAGTTGTGCAATGTTTGCGCATCATCTATAAATTTCATATTGTTACACACGTACAATATGGTATAATAAATGCAATTCTAATCTTATTGGCATTGCATCTAATATTTTATGGATAGATATTAACATTTTTTAGAACATATGCAAGAATTTTAAGGATGTAATGAATACAGTTCTTACCGGGGATCTGTGATCGATGCGGCTAAAGCACCGGTCAGTCTGCTGCTTCTCAGAACTGCGGGAGTTCGAGCCGCAGTTACTCTTGTTGCTTGACAGTTAACGCCGATCCCTCGTCCTCATTAGGCTAACAGACATTAAGTATGTACGTTAAACAGTAAGCACGTTATGCATAAATGTGGGAATTTCTAGAACATATGCATAGAAATTGATAGGAATGCAATTTTAATTCTGTAGAGAGCATTTAAGATTTATATTTTAACATATATGTATAAATATTTAATTTCTAGAACATAACGCAAGAATATCAAGGATATAGTGAATACAGTTCTAATCGGGGCTCGATGGTCGATGTGGCTAAAGCACCGGTCGGTCTGCTGCGTCTCTGAACAGCGCAGCTTAAGGTTCTTAGTTCTAGTCGCAGTTGCTTCCGTTGCTTTACCCTTACCGTTAACGCTGAACCCTCGTGCTTATTAGTGTTATTGGTATAAAGTATGGACTTTTAAGCAATAAGAAAAAAAACCTATTGTAAGTACGTTATGAATAAATATGGAAATGTCTACAGTATAAGCAAGAAGATCCTGATTTTTAACCCTATTAAAAGAATTTAAGATTTCTATTTTAACATATAGGCCCTATACATAAATATTTATGTCCAGAACATGTGCAGGAAGATAATGATAATGAATGTAATTCTAATCATATTGCTGGCATTTAAAATTAAAGTTTAAACACGTTATGCTACAATATATGCCCTGCAAATCTAGTTGGCATTTAAGATTTATTTTTATGCAATGTGGGGGTAGCTAGAAATGTAGAACGCAATTCTGCCCCTACAGCTGAGGAAACTAAGTATTCCGCGATGACTAGTAAACAGAAATAAATTATCGGTACTGTAAAGACCAGGACAAACAGATCAGCTTTGCATCTAGGAGCGACCAAAGGTAATGTTTGACAAGACCAGGGAGCCCGTGCAAAGATTCGCACTAGCTCTGCATCTAGGAGCGACTGAAGATAATGTTTGACAAGACCAGGGAGCCCGTGCAAAGATTCGCACTAGCTCTGCATCTAGGAGCGACCGAAGATAATGTTTGACAAGACCAGGGAGCCCGTGCAAAGATTCGCACTAGCTCTGCATCTAGGAGCGACCGAAGATAATGTTTGACAAGACCAGGGAGCCCGTGTAAAGATTCGCACTAGCTTTGCATCTAGGAGCGACCGAAGATAATGTTTGATAAGACCAGGAGCCCGTGCAAAGATTCGCACTAGCTCTGCATCTAGGAGTGACCGAAGATAATGTTTGATAAGACCAGGGCGCCCGTGCAAAGATTAGCACTAGCTCTGCATCTAGGAGCGACCGAAGATAATGTTTGATAAGACCAGGGAGCCCGTGTAAAGATTCGCACTAGCTCTGCATCTAGGAGCGACCGAAGATAATGTTTGATAAGACCAGGGAGCCCGTGTAAAGATTCGCACTAGCTCTGCATCTAGGAGCGACCGAAGATAATGTTTGATAAGACCAGGGAGCCCGTGCAAAGATTCGCACTAGCTCTGCATCTAGGAGCGACCGAAGATAATGTTTGACAAGACCAGGGAGCCCGTGCAAAGATTCGCACTAGCTTTGCATCTAGGAGCGACCGAAGATAATGTTTGACAAGACCACGGAGCCCGTGCAAAGATTCGCACTAGCTCTGCATCTAGGAGTGACCGAAGATAATGTTTGACAAGACCAGGGCGCCCGTGCAAAGATTAGCACTAGCTCTGCATCTAGGAGCGACCGAAGATAATGTTTGACAAGACCAGGGAGCCCGTGCAAAGATTCGCACTAGCTCTGAATCTAGGAGCGACCGAAGATAATGTTTGACAAGACCAGGGAGCCCGTGCAAAGATTCGCACTAGCTCTGCATCTAGGAGCGACCGAAGATAATGTTTGACAAGACCAAGGAGCCCGTGCAAAGATTCGCACTAGCTCTGCATCTAGGAGCGACCGAAGATAATGTTTGACAAGACCAGGGAGCCCGTGCAAAGATACGCACTAGCTCTGCATCTAGGAGCGACCGAAGATAATGTTTGACAAGACCAGGGAGCCCGTGCAAAGATTCGTACTAGCTCTGCATCTAGGAGCGACCGAAGATAATGTTTGACAAGACCAGGAGCCCGTGCAAAGATTCGTACTAGCTCTGCATCTAGGAGCGACCGAAGATAATGTTTGACAAGACCAGGAGCCCGTGCAAAGATTCGCATTAGCTCTGCATCTAGGAGCGACCGAAGATAATGTTTGACAAGACCAGGAGCCCGTGCAAAGATTCGCACTAGCTCTGCTTCTAGGAGCGACCGAAGATAATGTTTGACAAGACCAGGAGCCCGTGCAAAGATTCGCACTAGCTCTGCATCTAGGAGCGACCGAAGATAATGTTTGACAAGACCAGGGAGCCCGTGCAAAGATTCGTACTAGCTCTGCATCTAGGAGCGACCGAAGATAATGTTTGACAAGACCAGGGAGCCCGTGCAAAGATTCGCATTAGCTCTGCATCTAGGAGCGACCGAAGATAATGTTTGACAAGACCAGGGAGCCCGTGCAAAGATTCGCACTAGCTCTGCATCTAGGAGCGACCGAAGATAATGTTTGACAAGACCAGGGAGCCCGTGCAAAGATTCGCACTATGAAAGTTTTAAATAAACACAGCCAAAGAATAAGAGTTGTCGTTGGGGTGGGGGCGGTAGTTGGAAGGAAGGGAAAACGTATTGAAAAATAAATCGAAAAGCGATCGATTAACAATAGATAAATGCACGATGGAAGGAGAAATCACAAATGAATTTGCGTAAAAACAGTGTCAAAAACATGTGTTTGGTACGCAAAACGCTTGTCCCGGCTTGTACGACGGGCAGGGATAGGGGACTGTCAGTAGGGCCAGATAACCCGTAAGTTTAGTGACTTTCAAGTAAATAGTAAAATTGTTTTAAGCACGTTATGCAAAAAAAGTGGAAACTTTTAATGGGATTGTCTATTCGTGATTAATACAATGTCATCGTAAAACATACAAAATATTGTCTGATTTGTGATGCCGCGCATGCGCATCCATGACTGTTAAAAGTGTCTTTATGTTAAAGTTTTCCACAAACAGTAAGTTTTAGCGCAAAATAGTTTTGCAATGTCAGAAGCCAGTTGTAAAAATCTGTCTAAAGCTGCCTGTACGAGTAGTATGTGCTGAGAAAAAAGGATGTTGACTCGAGAAATAATACATGTGATTATCAATAAACAATGGTCTAGTGTTGGGACAAAATATTTTTAATTCGCAATATGTAACAAACTTGTGTTCGTTTTGAACAATTTGGACCACGTTGGCAGATTAACAGTGGGCGAAAGTAGGTTGAACCAAATTTAGGAAGATCCTAATCGGACTAAAGTTCTGGTGCATTTAGAGACAGTTTTTTTTTTTTTTTGGTGTTTAACGTTCGACTATTGTGCACACTTGGGCTAATGCAGACGGTGGGATGATTTATAGCGTATGAAAATGCCAAGCCCTCGCCGGGAATCGAACCCGGATCCTCGGGGTGAAAGCCCAGTACGCTATCCACTAGACCACCGATGCGGCATAGAGACACAGTAGTATAGCTGTAATGAACGAAGTATATTTTTTCTTTTAAAGTACAGCGGTTGGTCGATAGATGTATTCCAACTCATTTGTGTATTTTAAAGGTTGAAGGTATAATTTGATATACTAAAATTTGTATTAAAAATTTTAAACTAAAAGTTTTATAACACACCGGTCGAACGAATTTAAATGGCACCTAGCAGCATGTTATATTTAAATAACCAAAAAAAAAAAAAATAGTCGAAAACCTTTGTACTAAAAACGTAAAAAATTTAAACGCAGTGTTTTAGAAAGAAAGAAAGAGAAAGTTTGCAGTTTTCGCTCTGGGGAGGAAGCAGAGAGTTAATTTTATATTATTTAATTTGCAGTTGTAAGTTCTCTGGGGTACCGTATAACCTTATCATCGAATATTGAAGAGTCTAGGCGTAGCCTGTATATATATGTATGTGTATAATATAGACAGAGCCAAAGAGCTCGGGCTTGCACGTGAATTATTTCTGTAGTCTACCTGCATGAGTTGCGAGTCGTCGTTAATATTTCACTGCCTTTATAGCAGGGGGTGCATGCTATACCACCCTCCTCGCTGAATTAATAATCAAAACTTCTCCGAAAACACCGGCTCAAAAGGCATCGCAGCCTGCTCGGTTATTTAATAAATTAAAGGTCACCTTAATTCATTATTGAAAATTCGATATCCAGCAATATGAATACGCGTGTAAATAATTAAGGAGGCAGCGGCCGCTCGATAACGTTTATAGGCGAACATTGCCGGAACAAACCGGAAGATGGTGTACTTCAATTTCTTTGGATTTAATTTTAAAGGGCGGACGGGACAAAGGGTGTTTGTACAGCGTAAAGCTCGCTAATTTTGTGCAGCCCGCGCCCCCGAGTTAAGTGACAACTAATTTCAACCCTCTTCGTTTCTTTTTGTTTTGTTTTGTTCGCCGGCAAACGTTTCAACACTACGTTCTGTGCATTAATCGCGGCCTGTACGGAGATGTAAGAGCGCATAAAAAGCGAATATTTTGGCGTGGCAAGTAACGCGTGATTTGTGGTTCGTACCGTTCAGTATAAACGGACTGGAAGTACGGCCACAAGGACAGTGGGAAGACGTTTAAAAAACTAGACAGTACTATTATTTATTTAACTGTAGTTTCATACTCTGCCGCAAGATGCCACCAGCAGCGAGCGCTCACATATCTCCACAGTTGAAAAAAGTTAACTTCTTAAAAACGCTAAACGTTTTTTTTTTTTACTAACTTACGTTTGGCCACTTCGGATCACAGAAGAAACTTTTAAGGAAAACTAGTTTACACCTTGGCCAAACGTTCAAAGCATTATTGAATTTAGACGCCGAAGTGAAACTCTTTAGAGTAGGATTTTCTTATGTTCTGTTTTAACGATTTTGATAAAATTTTGCTCGTGTACCATCTAGAGTACTAAAACAAAAATCATTAAATAGCCTAATTTATCGAAATTGGTTCTTCAAATGTTGCTTATATATGAAGATTTATAATAATACGTCAGTGTTACCAAATTTAAAATAAAAAAAATTACCATTCGTGAGTTAATCGTAAAAAAGTGAAAATAGTTCTTGACTACTGTATTTTTTTTTATTTACTCTTGTACGTGATCACTCGTCTTTTATTAAAATTTAAGATTACTGATTTAATTCGCAAATTTGCATAAGTTTTTCCAATTTTTTGATGGATGCAATAATTCAATGTAAGAATGTTTTAGCACTGTTTATTACCGTGGTGTTTGTTTTAGAAATGTTTTTCTTTAATATGCGGTTTAAATACGGAGTCAGGCGAGAATGGCATTGAAAACAGGTTTTTTTATAACCTTTTAATTTACCTAGGACACAGGAATAACCATAAATAAAACGTTAATCCTTCAGAGTAATTTGATGTTAGTATTAGAAACATAACGAAACGAGATAAATTGGTATTGATGCTTGAATGATATAAAAGTGTTTCTTATTGTCTTTCGTTTAATGCTTGGTTCTTTTTGTTGTTTTTTTTAGTGTTGAACGACTTAAGTATAAGGCGTACTCGAATTAAAACCTATTCGTACTTCTTCCTCACCAGGTGAGCGGGAGCGAACCCCAAAATGGCATGATACCGACCAAACTGAACAGAATCTCTGACTTTGGTCATGCTTCATGTTTTTGGGGTCGCTGAATCCGAATATGACATTTGGTAACTTAAACTCGCGATAACTTTGGTAATTTTTTTAATGAAACTTTGGCAGCGTAAAGTCAAAGATTTCTGAAGAAACTGAGAGTCTTCCGAAGTGTTTTTTTGTCGAAGATATGGGTTTTTTAAATTTTGAAACTGAGTGACGATGTTTCGAGTTTTTATTTTTAAACGACACGGTAAGGTATGAGGAAGTTTCCTGGAAAGTTTCAGCTCTTAATATGCAATTGTCCAAAAATTATTTAATTTTGAAAGTCGAAAACGCTCGGCTACCAACTGAATGTGTCAATGCTGATATCGATTGATAAGTTTTTTCTGAGTTATTTATGATGATTTATACATTTATATATTGATGTATAATTTTAACGAAAAAATAATTTAGCCGCCTCGGTACATTTATATTATTGATTCCCGGCCAGGGTATAATAATTTAAGGAAAAAATTAAATATTTGTTTTATTTATTCCACTTCAGTCTCGACAGAAGAAGGGAATACAAACTGTACATCAGAATCGGTGATTTTGTTTATTTTCTGTATTGTGTCGCCTGTAGCACAAAATATAATTAGAGACAATATAAACAACAGTAGCAGATGCAAGTGATTATCAGTTTTTTTTAATAAAGCCTATTTATTTATTGAGATTATTCTTACAATTATTTTGTCGTATCTTTCATTTTCAGCTGTTTCATTTGTTTATTTTATTTTGTTTGTGAAATGTTTCGTATTAATTTTTCTCTTAGAAAATTTTAAAAAAACTACAACCAATCGATTTTTAAGTTCGTCACTTTATTTAGTTTGTCCAGTAGTAAATACAAAGTTAGCGTGTGTATTGTAACGGACTTTCTCTTACAACTTGATCGCGCCATTTCGCCGATAAAGTTTCCACAGCGCCATACATCAAAGCCTGTCCTTTGACGTCACATTGATGTATTTCGTTGTGTACACTCTGTTGTCAATCTTGTCTGTTATGATTTTCTATACAATCATTTTTACAATACTTTGTCACGTTAGTTTTGTTTACCAGCGCTTTGCATATTACATGGTACGGCTAGTGTGATATATCTAGGCTACCGCGTATAAAATTCAAACAAAACAGTTGTTGAAAAATCCTTCTAAATTAAATTATTACAAGTTTTGTGCACATCAAATATTTAAATTAAGGCACGTGACGGTCGGGTGCCATATTTTATTTCATTTTTACGTAATTCGTAGTTAATTTTAAAAATATACTTTCGTTTGAATTGCGTAACTAGTCCTATATACAGGATGTTTGAAAAAGAATTCCCTAGTTTTAATGTGCCTTAGAATATGTACAAAGTGGCATACACTATTCTAATTTGTGTTATTTAATTTACGAATAGTCCAAGTTTTGCTCGTGTAAATGTGGGAATTCAGTTAGTTCCTGCAGTTGGCAGGCCTGCGTGACTTTGAGAACCGCGACAGCGCTCAGTTCCGGCGTTAAGTGCAGTGCAATGACTACTCCGTAACAAAAGGCGCAGTGTTATTTGGCTTGTGCAAGGTAAGTCTGTTATAACAGTACAACGTAATTTTAGACGTGATTATAATGGTGACGACCTACAGCAAAAACTATCCGTTATTGGCTGAAGTCTCTCAAGGAAACCGGCAGTGTTTTAAAAGCGAAGTCGCCAGGTAGACCGAGAACTTTTGAAGCTACTGTTGAACAGATCTATGTTTTGTGTGTTCGGAGCCCAATGACGTCACTGGCCAGACGTAGTCTACAATTAGAAGTGCCTAAAGGTGCTTTATACGATGTGCTACGAAAAGACTACATTTGCGCGCCTACAAATTACAACTGTTACATGAAATTAAACCTGCTGATAAAAACAAAAGACTGCAGTTGGCTGTTAATTTTCTACATAGAATTTGTGAAAATATTTTTTTAATGCCCTGTTTTCTAATGAGGCAACATTTCATGAGTGGAACTGCCAAACTGCAGAATTTGGGGGGCAGAGTCACCCAACACATTGTCATCATTTCAGCATCATTGACTCTCCAAAACTTAATGTTTGATGCGATTTGATGGAAGATTGAGTGAGTGGTTCTTTCGTTTTTGTAGAAAGATAAATAAACGGGGACGTATACTGTGACATGTTGACAGAGTATGTCTTTCCCCCAAGTGGAAGATATTGAGGTGGAAAAAGGGTTTGTGTTTTTCCAACAAGATGACACTCCACCTCATTACAGTACGTGTGCGCGCGGCTCTTGACACTCGCTTTCCGGGAAGGTGGATGGCAGGGTTGGCCCAATCTCTTGGTCACTACGAAGCCCGGACTTAATCCACGACTCTTTTAAGGACACATAAAAAATATTGTGTACGCTGAAAAGATCCGTGACAGCAACCATTTACGGGAAAGAATAATCGCGGTGGTTGAGACAGTTACACCTGCTTTGTTTGTGAATACCTGGCGAGAAGTGGTATACCGTCTCGAAGTGTTTGGGTAATGTAGGACAAATGGATCCCGTTGAAGTGTACTAACATAAAAAACAACTTTGAAAGTATTTCCTTTCGTTGTATGTATGCACTCGTTCATATAGTGTTTCGTTAATTTCACCGTTAAATTTACACATAAAACTAAGGAGTTCTTTTACAAACACCTTGTATATTCCTTCTGTTTTATCAAGTCTTTCCAAAATTTCAATTCTAAAACTAAACCAATCGTCCTCAAAGTTTGTCTAACGTAATACTGGTCATCATAAGTTGTAACCAGTTGGATATATACTGGAGAGGTCAGCCTTTATCTCAGCGGGAGGTGGACGTCTAAATAAGCCCTTAAATTACATGTTTGTAGTCAAAGGCAAATCGCATCAATCCCAAGCCCCAGGCCAACCTATTACCCTCGGACTTGTGGAACTAACTTTTAGATTTCATTCAGGTTAAACGTTTATACGACAAGAAATACGGTCTGCATATAGTCTGGTGATGTGCGAAAAATCACAGTATCAGTATATTTAAAATAAATAAATAATTTAACAAATTATGGCCCGCGTATAAAAGCAGACTGTACACGAAATCACTTGCAACACTAAACTTTAGTGATTTCAGGATGACAGGCATTAATGATTTTGTTTTTTGTAAATTGGCGTAAACATTTAATTCACTACATCTTTCGTTTAGCTCGAGGTTGTAGTTAAGTTGTTTAAGAAATTAGAATTTTGGAAATTCTCTACAGTAGTTTGAAGTTATTGAAATATTTGTTTTGCTAGGATTGTAAACATTATGCTGAGTATTTTTTTCGCCTTTCGTTGATGTGTCAGCCTTCTATTTGTTTAAATGCATTGGATTTTCTCTATTTTCAAATAATTGTAATCGTAATATTATACTGTAATTCAATATTTTTTAGTTTTCCAAAAGTGAAAAAAATAGCATGTCTACACTCCAAGACCCGGCTATGCGCTAAATTCACAATTTCTTAGAATTTGTAAAAGAACAATCATCAATATGCTGATATACGGGGTGTGTTCAGAAAGTAATGAGAATTTTTAAATTTTGCGGGCTTGGAGAGTCCGATTGTCAAACATTTTTTTATTATGTTGGTATACATGCCCTTGAAGTATGATAAAACTTTCAGCTGTTTTCATTGTTGACTTTGTCTGTGACAGCCACTAAGGTTAGACGTGTTTTTATGAGCTCGGCGATTTTCGTTTGTTAAAAAAAATGGATCAAAGAATTTGTATCATATTTTGCGTAAAAAATCGAATAAAGTGTGTGAAATGTTAACAAAGGCCTATGGTAAGTCTGCTATGAGTAAAGCAAGTGTTTACGAGTGGTATAAGCGTTTCCAGGAAGGCCGTGAAGACGTTGAAGATGACGAACGCCCTGGACGCCCCAGCACATCAACAACCGATGAAAACGTGGAAAAAGTGAAAGAAATTCTGAACAATCGCCGAATCACAATTAGAGAGGTCGCTGATAATGTTAGCATATCGATTGGATGACATTCATGACATTGTTTCCAATGTTTTGTGTATGAAACGCATGGTAGCAAAATTTGTTCTAAAATTGTTGATTTTGAACAAAAACAGCGGCGAATGGAAGTTGCTCAGGAGTCACTAAATGAAGTCAATGATGATGCAGAATTACTGAAACGTATTATAACAGGTGACGAAACGGGTTTACGGATATGACGTCGAAACTAAGGCTCAATCATCCCAGTGGAGACATTCTGGCTGGCCAAGACCGAAAAAGGCTCGACAAGTGCGGTCGAACGTGAAGGTTATGCTCACTGTGTTCTTCGATATTAATGGCATAGTGCATCATGAATTCCTGCCACCAGGTGAAACGGTCAATGAGGAGTACTACCTACAAGTTCAACGCCGTTTGCGTGAAGCAATCAGGAAAAAACGCCCGGATCTGTGGAAAAACAATTCATGGCTTTTGCACCACAATAATGCACCAGGTCACACTTCATTGCTTGTTCGTGAATTTTTGGCCAAAAACAGTACTGTAACGATGCCCCAGCCTCCATATTCGCCAGACATGGCTCCGCGTGACTTTTCCTATTTCCAAAAATAAAGAGAACCTTAAAGGGCCGTCGTTTTACAGCCGTAGATGACATTAAAAGCGCATCGCTGAAGGAACTAAAGGCGAGTTTGAGAAGTGTTTCGAAAATTGGAAGAAGCGCTGGCACAAGTGCATAATCACCAATGGGGACTATTTTGAAGGCGGCATCAATGTAGAAGAATAAATAAATATTTTGTTCAAAAATTAAAATTCTCGTTACTTTCTGAACAGACCTCGTATATCCTAGATTCCGTGAGCATTAATAGATAGTATACAACACACTGAAATATCGTCTATGCTACAGTAACAAACATATATACTTTACGATTTAAAAGAGAAAATTGGTTTCTATAGTTACAATTAAATATTATTGTTATTTATTAACAGTGATTATTTTTCTACTTGCTGTTTTGATCTTTCGAAATTTTTAAATAATTTAATTTTAAATACAATAATGTCCTTAGCGTTTAGAATGGTGCACATTCACTTTTGCTAATTTTAACAAAATTAACAACATTTGTAATTTTTGTTTTGTTTTTTAACATTTTGGCTCGTTACCGGCAGTCGCGAGAAAACCTAACCTTCCTGGATATTTGCAGACGTTAAATACCAAAGCCGGATTCTTTACCAGCATTACAAACACAGATCTTTGAAATGAATTTTATGTAATTTGGCGTTTAACATTTGAATTTTTTACGAATGCTAAAATTACGAGGGTTGATCAAATATAAACGAGACTGACTTTCTAAAAACTTTTCCGTTGGACATTAAACTCTAAAGGGTTGGGTTTCAGGTAGCTGGGGGGTTTGGGACGGGCGTAGACGGGCAACATTTCCGTTCGGACCCTTCAGTATAAAACTATACAATGAGTGAGAGTGAAGTGCACGTTTCCGTGGAGCAGAGAATTATTATTAAGTTTTTGGCCAAGGAGGGGGTCAATCCGACTGAAATCTTTCGTAGATTGACGGCTCAATACGGGGACAGGAAACTGTCAAGAGCTCGCGTTTTTGCTTGGCACAAGGAATTCGCCGAAGGACGGGAAGCAGTAGAAAACCTCAGCCATGATCGTCGCCCGACCACTTCCGTCACGGACGAAAACATTGATGCTGTTCGGAAGCTCCTGGACGAAGACAGACGTATATCGCTGCGATTTATTGCAGATGAACTCCAGTTGAGCTATGGTAGAGTTCAAAAAATCGTTACATCAAACCTGGAACTCAGCAAAGTATCTGCAAGGTGGGTTCCACGAATTTTGACCGACGTTCACAAACGGAATCGTTTGGAGATTTGCCAGCGACTATTGACCCAATTTGAACGAGATGGTGAGGCATTATTAAACCGGATTGTCACCTGTGACGAAACATGGGTTCACCATTACACTCCCGAGCCTCTGAAGGTCAAATCACGGCCGGGAAGGTAATGGCCACTGTATTTTTCGACAATCAAGGCGCCTTTCACGTCGATTTCCTCCATCAACGCCGCACAATAAATGCACAATATTATTGCGATGTTTTAGAGGCCGCAAAACAGTCTTTTCGTAGGAAAAGGAAATCTAAACCGGCGAGAAACGTCATTCTTCTTCACGATAATGCCAGACCACATTCGGCGAACGCTACGAGGCTTAAACTCGATCAAATTGGCTGGGAACCAATGGAACATCCCCCATACAGTCCAGACTTATCACCCTGCGACTATCACCTGTTTGGGCCACTCAAAGAGGCGCTTGGAGGCCAGCGTTTCGAAGACGATTCTGCGGTGGAGACCTTCGTGCTCCAATGGCTCAATGAACGCCCGAGAACTTTTTACGAAGATGGAATTAAAAAACTTCCAATCCGGTGGGGAAAATGTGTTACTCGTGCGGGAGACTATGTAGAAAAATAAGTTGTATCAAGAATAATTTGTAAGTAAGCAATAAATTTTTTAAAAAATCAGTCTCGTTTATATTTGATCAACCCTCGTATTTGGACGCGAGGCGCTTGTGTGTATCTTGAACTTTACTTCAAAGTACAAATAATTTGTGTCATTAAAGCAGTCGGTGACCGTGCGCAGACAAAACCAAAGCGTGTGAAACATGTGTAACAACCATTATTAATGGAAAACTAAAGCCATTAAACGAACTACGCGTGGACACAAGTTAAATTGCATCGGTAAAACCTATTTTGTAGTTTATGTGTAAATAAATATTCAATTATTAATAATTAGTGGCCAGCACGTGGATCGCGATGATTATATAAGCAGAGGCCTTCAAACAATATCGCTTAGTCAGTAGCTTCTGCAGCTCGTTCGCTTCTTTATTTTACAATGAACTTGCGTTTTTTAAAAATTTTAATTACATTTGCTTTATGTTTATTCATTATATAGATATTGACAGTTTTTCCATTGGCAAACTAAAACGACATTGCCAATTATAGTGAGTCTTTAGGTTTTGTTATTGGTTGCAATTTTTTGGAAAATATTTCATTTCATTTTCTGTTAATGATGGTGTCAGTGTGTAAGATTATTGTGGAATGGCAACACCATTATAAAATGCGTGCTCGATATTAGTAGCCGAAGTTCAAGTAGTTGGACTGTCTGCTGCTACGAACGCTGCTAGAACAGAGGATGGAGATGTTTAAGAAAATAAATAGTACTATTATATATTTAACTGTAGTTGAACACTTTGCCGCAAGGTGCCACCAGCAGCGAGCGTTCACAAGGTTCTCATAAGTGTCATTGTAGTACGTTTACGTTGAACGGCAACACCAGTAAATGAGTACAGCAACGTTGAAAACACCTTTACATTTATTGGTGGGTGAATGCGTTAAAGATTACCTGTTATTTGTGATTTCAGCTGGCCACAAAAAGTGATTTAGATGAAAAACTTGGTTTTAATGTATTAATTATAAACAGTCATTTTCATTTAAACACTGATGCAAAGATCAAGAAGCATGAAAACATTTCGTTTCCACAGTGTACGGGTGATCTTAATATTCATTCTTTTTATTATAAACGCATTCTGTATAGTTAATTGGTTCATCTCTCGCCAGCGGTCTTTTCACATACGAGACACCTAACATCAATTATTTACAGGCCAATACGTGTCGTGTTACACGATAAATATTTGTATTTTGAAATAATTATTTGTAAGCTAAACCAATCGCTTTGGCACACCTGATCGCGTCCTGCTCTTCTTTGAAAGACGTATCTACTAAGTTATTTAGGTTTAAACTTTGCAGAATACATTAAACGTAATAAGTGAAGCTTGTATGTTTTCGTGTAACATGAAATGAAATGTTTTCGTTACCTATTCGGATTGCAAGTTCCACAGACGACTGGCTAAATAAAGTCGCTTAGGAATACTGCTGACGCTAAGGTTATTTGTGCAAGTTTTGTCTGTACAACGCAAAAAATTAAAATACCTTAGTTTTGTTATTTGGATTAATTGGTAGAGGTAAAAACAGAGACGGTACACATTAAAAAAAAAAACAATTATTGTCAGCAAACCTAGTGGCATGGTGCGAGATATTGGTTTTACTACTGGATGTAAGCGGTGTTAATCTGGGAAATTCGTAAAGGCTTCATGTTGGTCGGATAATAGAGATGGAAGAAATGATGGCCAAATGAGATAAAACAGACCAAATACTACTGAAATGTGTTAGATGGGGGTTTGAGCTGTTTGTTTATTTCAGCAACTATTTATGGCAATTTGCTATGGATTGAAGATTTTAAATTAATTTAGAACCGTTATGGAAGCAAATTCAACGTGGACATTGTAAATAATCCTTTTTATTTATCTGTGGTTCTTCAGATTAATTTAACAAACGTTTCTCCGTATGTAATATTTCTAATAAATAGCAACATTTTTTCTGGAAAGAAATTCTTTAGTCACGTTTGACAGTCCCATATTCTTACTGAATATCTGACTGGCATTTTGTTACTAGATTGATTTCCTTTTGGCTCAACTATCAAAATAATATCTGATTTTTTTTAAAACTTAGTTTAATCTTTCTTCATCCAACTAGTTTTTCAACTATTCTACTTACGTACATATACAGTTATGAGGTCTTGGAAATCGTTGTCTGGAACAACTGCTCACTGCTCAGCGTCAAGAACAGTGTTCTCAGTAGCAGTGATAGCATTCTCAGTCTCACTTCTGTTGAAGAGCAAACACAACTGCTCACTGCTAAGAACGTTGTTCTCAGTAGCAGTGATAGCATTCTCAGTCTCACTTCTGTTGAAGAGCAAACACAACTGCTCACTGCTAAGAACGGTGTTCTCAGTAGCAGTGATAGCATTCTCAGTCTCACTTCTGTTGAAGAGCAAACACAACTGCTCACTGCTAAGAACGTTGTTCTCAGTAGCAGTGATAGCATTCACAGTCTCACTTCTATTGAAGAGCAAACACAACTGCTCACTGCTAAGAACGGTGTTCTCAGTAGCAGTGATAGCATTCTCAGTCTCACTTCTGTTGAAGAGCAAACACAACCGCTCACTGCTAAGAACGGTGTTCTCAGTAGCAGTGATAGCATTCTCAGTCTCACTTCTGTTGAAGAGCAAACACAACCGCTCACTGCTAAGAACGTTGTTCTCAGTAGCAGTGATAGCATTCTCAGTCTCACTTCTGTTGAAGAGCAAACACAGCTGCTCACTGCTAAGAACGGTGTTCTCAGTAGCAGTGATAGCATTCACAGTCTCACTTCTATTGAAGAGCAAACACAACTGCTCACTGCTAAGAACGTTGTTCTCAGTAGCAGTGATAGCATTCTCAGTCTCACTTCTGTTGAAGAGCAAACACAACCGCTCACTGCTAAGAACGGTGTTCTCAGTAGCAGTGATAGCATTCTCAGTCTCACTTCTGTTGAAGAGGAAACACAACCGCTCACTGCTAAGAACGGTGTTCTCAGTAGCAGTGATAGCATTCTCAGTCTCACTTCTGTTGAAGAGCAAACACAACCGCTCACTGCTAAGAACGGTGTTCTCAGTAGCAGTGATAGCATTCTCAGTCTCACTTCTGTTGAAGAGCAAGCACAACTGCTCACTGCTAAGAACGGTGTTCTCAGTAGCAGTGATAGCATTCACAGTCTCACCTCTACTGAAGAGCAAACACAACTGCTCACTGCTAAGAACGGTGTTCTCAGTAGCAGTGATAGCATTCTCAGTCTCACTTCTGTTGAAGAGCAAACACAACTGCTCACTGCTAAGAACGGTGTTCTCAGTAGCAGTGATAGCATTCTCAGTCTCACTTCTGTTGAAGAGCAAACACAACTGCTCACTGCTAAGAACGGTGTTCTCAGTAGCAGTAATAGCATTCTCAGTCTCACTTCTGTTGAAGAGCAAACACAACTGCTCACTGCTAAGAACAGTGTTCTCAGTAGCAGTGATAGCATTCACAGTCTTACTTCTATTGAAGAGCAAACATAACTGCTCACTGCTAAGAACGTTGTTCTCAGTAGCAGTGATAGCATTCACAGTCTTACTTCTATTGAAGAGCAAACACAACTGCTCACTGCTAAGAACGTTGTTCTTAGTAGCAGTGATAGCATTCACAGTATCACTTCTATTGAAGAGCAAACACAACTGCTCACTGCTAAGAACGGTGTTCTTAGTAGCAGTGATAGCATTCACAGTATCACCTGTACTGAAGAACAGTCACAATTGCTCACTGCTCAGCGTCAAGGATGAGTAGCAGTGATAGCATTCATAGTCTCACCTCTACTGAAGAGCAAACAGAACTGCTCATTGCTAAGAACGGTGTTTTCAGTAGCAGTGATAGCATTCACAGTCTCGCCACTATTGAAAAGCAATCACAACTACACACTGCTCATTAACAAGAACAGTGTTCCCAGTAGCAGTGATAGCACCGTCTCAGCTCTACCCAAGACCCTTTATGATCGTACTTGTATGGCGGATCCGAGTTCGTAGTTTTTACACAAAAATATTTCCGTGGCGACAAGCAATCCGTGGCAACATTTTTGTAGTTTCGTTCTGCAACGTTTTCTTAACATTATAAGTAGTATAAAATACGCGGATATGCAGTTTATAAAACAAATTACCTTTCCGGTATTGTTAATAGTTGAACTGCTGTTATTAAAACAAAAAATTATTATAAGTATGGCATTGAGAAATGTAATAAAATTATTTACATCAATCAACGCAGTAATCTAAGAAATTAATAGCCTGTTAACTATTTCTGTAATATATTACCCACTTAAACAGTCTATTCATTCAGATTGATTATATTCATTTTTTTTTAAATCACAGTTTGCAAAGAACCTAATGGTTTTCTGAGAATAGAACTATAATAATGTGTTAGACTTTTTGTTAACGGAATGTAGCGGAATGAATAGCATACTATTTTGAATGAGGATCATTCTCAGATCATTATGATTACTGAAATTAACACTAACTATTTAGAAGGTATACAGATTGAGGTTAGTCGGGGGAATTTTGGAACATCTTGAACGGTTATTGTTACTGTTTATTTGGGCATGTGCCGTCATTTATGTATCCCTATATAAAAAACTATACACGGCGTTTCGAGAATATTAGGATGAAGAGTAGATACTAGAGGAAGGGATTAAAAAACCCCAGGCGATCAGAGGACCTATTGTGTATGTAGTAGTTCAGCAAATTAGTGCCTTAAATAAAATAAGTTCCAGAAATCCACTGACTTGCACTTCCTGCTTGAAGCTGACCATATCCTGGCGTGGGTAGTATGCAGAGGTCAGTGCAACCCTTCTGCTCCTACATCCCACACGTAGCTCAGTACTAACTTCTGTACCGCTTACAGCCAGTCCTGCTATCCTGCCTCCCGTCACCCAAGGTTCTTGCAGCAACGTCAACTTCCCTCCGCTCAAGCAGCTTTACCGCTGATACAGCAAGCTGTGATAGAGTTTGGTTTGAACTACTCTCATCCTCTTAAGACAACTCTAGAGAGGCCAAGGCTCACCTTGTAGCCGCCTCCTTCATTGTCTTCAGCGAGTCCTCGTCGATCACCACCACCAGAATCTTCAACAGTTCTGCCGCCTTTTGCTTAACGACCCTCTATTGCTGAGTCTTTAGCCCTATGTTTTTGGCTCTCATCATCCTCAGCAATTGGCCTGGCGGAAGTATCGCTTCGAGAGTCTTAAATACGTACTTGCTTTCAAACAATTTCTTGATCTAAAACATATTTTCCAGTAATTTTTAATAGTTTAAAAAAATTAACATTTTAACAGTTTTAGCACTTTTTCTTAAAATATGTAGCGATGATTTAACTAAATCCTGGTGCGTCTTATACAATTATCAGTTTGATCCGACTGAAGGCGTTATGTTAATTGCTTTTACCATTATTTGAACTTACTTCTTAACCTTATTTATAAATCTATTTATCATTATGATAAATAGGTTTATAAATATTGATATTTTTTAAAGATTTACAACATTTAAATACAATTGAATTGAATTTTTATAGCTTTAGTAAGAATTTAAAATTTGTATTTCAACTTTCGTCGTTTGACTACATAAAATATGTACGGGCCAATTTTTATACGCCATCATGATCCTGGGAACGAGCTGTTTTATTTGCCTTTGGTCATGTGTAGTTAGTGACCGTATAAACTTGAAGCAACTCTTGTTCAGGTTTAAAACAGTACGTTATTTTGTTTATTTTAATATGCATTTGAGACTAAAATTTACATCTTACTGTATTAATTCACCTTTGGAAGTATTTTCCCGTTTCAAGACGCGCGCGCGCATATACGCACTGCAACGGAAACTATTTCACACCTGTGTCTCTTAACCAGGAGATCTCCCTTCGAGACAGCGCAGTCAGTATACTTAACTGGTTTATTTTAATTAATTAATATCGGACAGGGGCATTTGTTTTCTTTTGGTCTTTTCCTATTTGAAAATTTGTCCAGTCTTAAAATATTTGTAATAGTGCAAATTCCTTGGACCTACTATCTCGCAATACAACGATCGAAAAATCTACTGCCCAGCATTGTAATCGTTAATCGTTACGTTGCAATAAATCAGATACGAATATTTGTTTGGTTGGTTAGTACAGCAAAAACCCGGTGATTGATTTTGAAAAATCTACACCTTAACACAAACGACCGGTAATAATCAAAATTTCAGAAATATATTTTAAATAAATTAAACAGATATTCTGACTGCAAATTTCTAATATCACTTTTATTTTAATTACATTTTTATAATTAATAAATTTCACTGCTGTTCAAATGTTATATAAGTTCTGAATTAATATTTTATGTATTTTGAAAATTTTAATTAAACTTTGTCTTTTTGAAATTAATTAATCTAAATTAATATATATCACAATTCCTGCTGAACATTTGGCTGTCTTAATCTAACAATGCTTTATGTAATAATAAATATTAAACACTTTAATTAAAAGATATTATTTTTCCTTTTCTTAATAAATATATGATTTATTTTATTTTTCCTTTATATTATTAATTTCTTGGTTTATTAGGTTTATCGTTCTCTTTTCAATTTGAAGTTTATTTTGTTTTATATTCAGTCTCTTTTAGGTTAAGTTTTTATTTTATAAATTTTTTATTTCACAATTTATATTTCGTCGTTTTCTGTACTTTAATTTTTCTTAATGATTGTGTAAGGCAGTTATTACAAAATTAAATTAAATTTGAAATTAGGAACAGTCACTGTTTGAATTGTGTACGGAATGTAGTTTAGCAAGTTTTCCCACAAGTACGGCGTGTGAAGGTCTAGGTGTTATCCCTGACGATGCACTGTTACTGATCGATGTATGCGTTCTCTTCGGAACCCTCTTGTCCTTGGTGACCCAACTGACGATTCTAGATTGAGGATACTATTGCCCTTGGTCTGGGTTTCGTAGGCGAACGACTTCGAATTCTGATTCATTAGCGATCTCAGCACGATGCAATCATATGTCCGAAATTAGAGTTTCGCAAGTTTAGAATTTAATAATCGATTACTACGCGCAATTAATTTCTTTTAGATTATTTTATCTTCGACGACGATTTCCGATACTGTACCGACACTGTTGTGTGTTGGCAGTTTTAACAAAGTTTATAATTGTTTAGCATGTCCGACTACCACAGAATGCAAATTTCGAATGACAACCGAAGCCTTTATTCACTTATGACGACAGAAGACTTTCACCTATTCTTCACAGAAGAAGGCAACCATTTATGGAAATGTACCTTGTTGGTATGTTTCTGTAATTGTTCTTCAGGATTTCTCCCTATTGGTCCTTAGTAGCTCGCAGTGTCAACTTGATCAATCTGTGATGCTTCAGCGTCCCCAACCTTTCTCATGTCATCTATAATTTATGATTTTATTAATTTAGTTTGTTTTTATTGTATAAAGTTTATGTTGGTTAACCTGACGCAGAATCTGACAAACTTTCCTGTTTGCCTATCTGACGATAAGATGGACTTTTTACTTTTTTAAAAACGCTACTTCATGACAAAAATTTTACAAAATCGCAAAATCGATCTGATTTGGACAGAAAATTTTTCCCGTCTCAAAACACGCTACACACGCACGCACGCGCGCGCACACACACAGACAGATACGCTACACACACGCGCACGCCCGCACACACGCGCGCGCACACACACAACACGCGCGCACGCGCACACACAACACGCACACACACACAGACACACACACACACACACACACACACACACACACACACACACACACACACACACACACACACACACACAAGCCTCAGATTTGCCATAAATCTAGTTTCAATTAAAAACAGATTTGAAGTAAAACCTAATTGAACTTTACGTTATATTAAACCATTTAAAATTATTATAAACATGTGAATTAATAACTAGTTGAAAGCAAGCTATAGTTGTCTACAGTGTACAAGGCCAAGGGCAATGAACCAGCAGAGTTATATCTTCCCAGAAGGGATCAGACATGTTGTAAAACATAATTATTTCCACTCGAGAAGTGAGAAACTTTACAATTCGATTATCTTCACATAAAACAATTTTTTTAAAACAAAATCAATAGTTTTTCATTAAGGTGTTATTAAATTGCATTAATCGCCGCGGGAGGCGAGGCACCTTTCGGGTTCGGTATGATCTTTGCAGCTGGCCGGATACCTCCTGGTTCCTCTCTAAGCAAGTTGTGGTGTCTTTTAGAGTTGTTCCGGCTATCGGTAGGGTGCTGTGTAGTGGGTGGTCCTCCTCGACGTTCTGCTGAACAACGATTTTCGACCTGTATTTATACTCGAAATCATGGCGGGAACCATTATTTTCTTCGAATTACATTGTTAAAACCAGAGAAAAACTCACCAATCAAAATGAAGCTGTTGTATACGGGAGATGCTGTGTAATGCACTGGCAGTAACGCCTGGACATATTTTGTATAGCAAAGTGTAGTTTACTGAAGATCTCTAATTTTATAGTGTATTGTAAACCCGAGATACGTGAGCACTGCGAACCAATCAGATGCGAGTATTGGTTGACGGGAGTGAACTAAGTTTCGCAGACGTAGGCTGTTCGAAAGCGAGGAGAGAAGATCGTGGATGTTTTTCGGTGTTAGTAAGCGGAACTAGGTTGTGTAATTCAGTTCATATGTTGTTTAGGCGGTCACATCTGTGTAATAAATCCATAGTAAAGTGGTATTTGCCTTAAATAAGTTAACCGAAGTATCAAAGTGAGCAGTGAAAAACTTGTTTGAATTTGTCCTAAAAGTGAATAAATCACAACGCGTAAATTAAATTAAATTGAGAGAATTATTCCAAAAGCGGATTATTAATAAACTTTGAATTAATATCGAAAATGCAAAATTTATTTCGAAAAAGTGAACTCTACCAACTGGCGCGGTTACTGCCAGGATCATCAAACAGCTAACGGACTTAAGAGATAACGGATGCCAAACGAGGTACACGCAGGACCAGTTTTCTAATATCCGATAAATATTTTACTGAAACATGCATACATTTCATCCGCACGTAAAAACAATTGAAGAATAATTAATTAAATCAAACAAATTGATCTTAAAAAAAGGTAAATCGTCGTTTCAAAGGACAAGTTACAAGACAGTTAAACCGAATCTAATTAAACATGTATAAAAGAAATTGTAAGATAAAAAAAAGTTGATAATAAAGAATTAATCCTAGCTAATATAAAGTAAACGCTATACCTTAACTCATTTGCAACCTTAATGAGGAATAAAAAGTAAGTTAAACATCTTCTACCGTCTAATACAATTTTATTTACCAATTATCAAAAGATTTTATTTCATTTTATTTTAATTAAAATTAGCTAATTAAAATAAGAAGAAAATTGTAGATAAATAGATAAGTGTTGACGTATAATCTGACTTATTGTAGGCATAAAACAAAAGAATCTTGTTTGTATAAATTAGTAAAACAAATGCAGCTCAGTTTGATTTAAATTAATTAATACAACCAAAATATTATACTATTGTTGATTAAATAATATCGAATTAACAATAGTGTAATTATAAACGCACAATCCATTAGGTTTAGCTTGCAAAGGAAAAATATTAATGGTGCGATTTCGCAGTACAGCTGCTCTTTAGATAATATTATTTCAACTGTGTTCATTGTTCACAATTAATACAATTATTGTAAGAACTGAAAACATTGTTTTTGCACTGTTTATGTGTGCGTTAAAATTATAGCCGGAATTGTTTATTTATAATAAAGAAAGAAGTAAGATCCACGACTATGTAGCATTGAGTACTAGTACAGCCACCGTTATAAAAAGCGTGCTCGATATTAGCGGCTCAAGTCCAAGTAATTGGACTATCTGCCTCTAGGAGCGCTGCAAGCCGCAAAGACAGGTGGTGACGTTTGAGAAAATAGACAGTACTGTTATCTATTTAACTATAGTTGAACACTTTGAAGCAAAATGGCGCCAATAGCAACGCTCGCACATCATAAGGGATATCCTTCTAGTAAGTTTAAGGTAATTTTAACGATCTTTTAACAGTTTTTTTTATTCTCATTCTCAATGGAAATTCTATAAACAAAATGTGATAACACGAGAAGAACACGAGTCTTGATTTTAGTTTCGAAAACTGTATTTTTGCTTTAAGAAACAAAGCTGTTTGCGCTGTTTTCTGTTTAAATAAAACTGTAATACAATCTTCGCTCTTATTTACAGCATGATTTACAAGGATATTAAGTGAAACTATGTTAAATAACTGTGCAGCGTTCTAAATAGTTGAAATTGGTCCAGTTATACAAACTGTAGCGTGTAGGCCTACCTCCAACTATTATCTACTTAGGCAAACATAAAGTAAACCCTTAGACTACAACTATTTCACTATTTGTTTGATAAGATAACGCCGTACAAGAACCGTTTAATCTAGAGTATTTTTATTAAATAAATAAACTATTTGGAACGTTGCCTTCACAAGTCGAGGAGTTCCTCGTCGATCCAAATATATATTTTGTTAAACTTAAAATATGTTCGCTTTTTATTATCAGAGGAGGCGTCGCGTTTTCAGTTTAAATTGATAATCTAATGATTTTGAATGCCGTCTATTTTAAATGAAAAACGGATTTTATTGATAACTGACCAAGGTTTAATTTTAGCGTATCTAGCCGCCTCGGTGGTCTAGTGGATAGCGTACTAGGCTTTCACCCCGAGGACCCGGGTTCGATTCCCGGCTAGGGCTTGGCATTTTTCATACGCTATAAAAATCATCCCACCGTCTGCATTAGCCCAAGTGTGCACAATAGTCGGACGTTAAACACAAATTAAAAAAAAAAAAAAAAAAAAAAAAAAAAAATTTAGAGTATCGAAATTTTTGTTTACGTAATTTATATTGTATATTTTTTCATTTTGTAAATTTCCTTCTAGTAGGTCAGCATACAGTTGCGTGTCATTTAAAAAATAATCATTACAATAACATATAGTTTTTTTATTTGGGGGTGGGGTGCGTTGATGCTATGATTAGGGAGAATACTGTAGTAACGTGTAAAGTACAGTACATAAAAGGAAGATTGACAAAAATGCATGTAACACATCAGTCATCAAGTCCTGAGTGCGATAGTGGTTTTTTCTAACAAAGTGTCGGCACATCTTTGGAAATTAATTTTCAAATTTTTCAGCTTGTGACCCCATTTTTTTGACGAGACAACCTTCAAAACTAACAATAATATTTTTAAACAAATTTATTAAACTATTTACAACACCGTAAAGTCTATTCAGACTTTTAATTCTTTATTTTTCGTCTCGTTAGGCAATATAACTTAAGTCACACCACTTTTACAATACATTGATTATAAATCCAAATTGGTTTTTTAATAACACTATTTAAATTTAACTGAACAAAATCGAAAATGTAGGCTTTAAAAACGAGCTACAGAATCTCCTTAACTAAGTAAAAAGCTTCAGACAATACGCGTAGCTCAATAAACCTGCGCCATTATCTCCCTAAAAACAAAATACAAAGACAGGCGTGTATATGCATAACAGGAGGTATGAGACCGTGCCCTACTGCAGCATCCCAGTAGTGGAGACGGCTGCTAAAAGTGCACATCTCAGAATGGCTAAAACCAGTAAAGATAAGGGAACTTGTCGATTGCAGGAAACGTCCAAGGGATTTGATCTAGAAGAAGTATAACTTCGAGAAACAGTTTCTCGCTGATTTTAGCGCTAAAAGTGCGCTGATGGAGTGCAACATCCATAACCTAACTGTTAGAAGATACCATAATGTAGTGTACAGCCTGAGGGAACTGGAGGCTGATACTTGGGTCGAGAACCAAATACTTTGAGACAGCAGACGTATAAGCTGTTGACAGATGTGTGCAAAGGAATCTCGACAGGCGATATAATGGGGGGAACTTCGCCATTATGTCAGGTAGTCAAGCAGTCATTAAAATGATGAGTTCTCCAATCATCAGCTTGGCAGTGGTCTGGGAATGCATGTAAAAGTTGAATATGTTACTCTTGTACTAGGGCGCGATGGGATAGAGGGGAAACGAGAAAGCCGATGAGCTGGCAAGGAGGATGCATCGACTCAATTTATAGAATCAGAGTCGTTTTGCTGATTTGAGGACAAGTACTTCAAGATGAAGCTTAGAGAGAAAGAAGAGGCTAGAAGACTAGCTCTGGAAAGACAAGCGAAGTGTAAGGACAGACCAAGCAGCTCTTCGGTAACTCTGACAGGAGCAGAGCAAAGAATCAGAGTCGTTTTGCGGATTTGAGGACAAGTACTTCAAGATGAAGCTTAGAGAGAAAGAAGAGGCTAGAAGACTAGCTCTGGAAAGACAAGCGAAGTGTAAGGACAGACCAAGGAGCTCTTCGGTAACTCTGACAGGAGCAGAGCAAAGAATCAGAGTCGTTTTGCGGATTTGTGGACAAGTACTTCAAGATGAAGCTTAGAGAGAAAGAAGAGAAGAAGCTCTGTAAAGAGAGAAGAAGCTCTGACAGGAGCAGAGCAAAGAACAAGCTAGAAGAAGAGCTCTTAGTAACTCTGACAGGAGCAGAGCAAAGAATCAGAGTCAAGGACAAGTACTTCAAGATGAAGCTTAGAGAGAAAGAAGAGGCTAGAAGACTAGCTCTGTAAAGACAAGCGAAGTGTAAGGACAGACCAAGGAGCTCTTCGGTAACTCTGACAGGAGCAGAGCAAAGATCCTGTATCGGCCTTAGTAGAAAATGCTAAGACTTCTGCCGGGTTTCCGTACGGGGCATGACACCCTTAACAGCCATGTAAGGAATCTTGGATTAGTACAAGATCCAACTTGCAGATAATGCAAGGAAACGCCCTATCACCTGCTGGTAGACTGTGAGAAGATTTCTACGAGAAGAGCAAGTATTTTGGGAAGTTACCAATTAGAATTATGGGATTCATATATCTTGAATCCTTTCCAGATCTTCGACTTCATGAAGGCGCTAGGACTGGAGAAGATACCGTAACTGAGAGTCTCAAGAGTGTAGGTCAATAGATCTGCGACAGTCGAAGTGTGTTTGAACTCTTAATATTCATTCATCTCCCGAAAAACTGTTTCAGAAGCTTTTGACAAAAAAATTTTACTTAATTCCCCAAATCGGGTTATCAGATGATGGAGCAGCAGTAGTCTTGAATCCAAATCGCTGGTTTCCTGTTTCGCTAGCTCTCTCCATAATTCTATCCTGTATTCAGTCATGCCTTTTTTTTGTATTATCTCATTTGAAGGATGCAACGATGTTAAGATAACTTATCTGTAATCATCTGTTTATTAAGTGTACCACTATATCTGGACCAGTTCGGGAGTAAGTCGTACCATGTTTCGGGGTTATTGTTTGTTATCGATGTATCGCACTGGCGTGATATTGGAAGAAGTATTAAGATATAGAAAATCGCGAGGTCCCGTTACGTGCGCACCAGAGTGTACGTCCAACGTCCAACACAAATAAGACAACTTTGTTACGAATTGTTCGCCCGCGGCCGCTCGGCTTGACCGTCGCTCAAGATGGGATCATTTGGCTTTGACTCGGTTGATGTGATTAATTCTGACGTCCCGTCCCCGGCACTCACAAAGCCAGATTCAATAAGAACACACTTGGTGAAATTAATATCCATTTAGTTCGGTTTTGCCGGCGGAAATTAATTATAATACCGTACCGTACCGTAGGATATTGTTTATTTCCCTTTTGTTGGTCTTTACAGGTTATTAAATACTGTTTTAAGAAAAATCGCTTTCCAGTTAATCAAAGGGAATTTGGTTAACATTATTTTTGTGTACTTGGTACAAGGAGAAAATAAAAAGCCTAGCTTTCTCGCGTATAAATTACTTTTGTAGAAAGTATTGTCATGAAAAATATCTGTTTTAAGGTTTTGATTAACACAGCCGTTTTAATCACTCATGGTTAATATTTGTGTATATAACTGTACCTATCGCTGAACATTAAATTAACATAATGAACCAACTTCTATGCATTTTGGCTTATAAATCTAGTTTACTTGTCTAAGACTCATTTCTTCATAGAAAAATATTCGTGTTTAGGCTCCTTTTGTGTAGAAAAAAAATATTCATAATTAATAATAAACCGAATTTCTTATAATCACCTTAAATAACTTTGTTATTTACCAACAAAAGGTATAAGTAGCCATCTCTAAAAAGAAACCGATTTGGCAGTTATCAACGAAAATTCAAACTATTGTCTTCAGAAATTAAGATGGCCTTGCTCGTTTTATACAACCGGTTATTTGAAGGCAATTGCATTATATATGAGTTTATGAAACATTTACGTATTTATTTACGATAAAGCATATTATTTTTAAATATTGTTTTAAACAGTTTTAAAAATCAAATGATTTATCGCGCTCTGTTTCCGCCTTATTGATTTTTGCCATATAGACTTATATTCGTGGAAACTCTACTACATTTTTGACTATAAATTTAAAAAAATATGATTTTAAACACTAATATTTATCTGTGTTTAGTTGAACGCTACAGAACTTCGGAAAATTTTATACAAAATTAAAAGTGAAAAAGTTTATGAACTATTTTGTACCATTTAAATTACTTTCTTGTAACTTCGAATGAAGTAGCTTTATTATTAGGTTATTGTTTTATATATATATATATATATATATATATATATATATATATATATATATTTACACACATATACACAGTTAAATTATTTATGTTTAAGACCGTTGGTACTTGGTGGAAATTTATTATATTAATGAAATAATATTTCCACAATTTTTTCATTGAGTCTTGCCAACCAAGGTTTCACTTGTTAGGTTTCAGTGTCTTGCCAACCAAGGTTTCAATTTCTAGGTCATATATCCCTTCCTCCTAGTTCTTAGGCTTGTACAGTGAGTTTCCCCTAACAAAAATATAATGTACTGCTTTAACTTCAGTCTGTTAAGTCACCTTATCAATGCTCTAATGAGTACAACCATGGTTGGAAAGACTGACAAATTATTATTTCATATATATATATATATATATATATATATATATATTATATATTATTATTATTATTATTATTTGCGTATAGACCCTGTTGGATTACGCAAAGCACTCCGACTCATGTCTTGTTCCTTCTAATCCTCCACACCTCGCTCATCCTGTCCCCATGGATCTTCTTCCGCTCCTCCGTCCATTTTACCCCTGCTCTCTGGGATTTCATTCTCTGGGACCTTCCAACCGAGCATCTTTCTCCTGTATGCGTGCCTGTCTTCAACGTCTGTTGAGTATATATATATATATATATATATATATATATATATATATATATATATATATATATATAATTATTTATTGTATTACAATAATAAAAATAATAATAATGGATTTTGAAGTACTAGCATAGACCTAGAACGTTTGGGTATCAAATGAGCAAAATTGGTTAAGTGGAGCCGTTTTTTTAGACATGTCACGGATTGACGTCATTCCAAAACTATTTTCTTATCTCATTTTATATTTTCCGTTAAAGCTGAATATCGATTTTTGCTGGTAACTAAATTTGACTTAAATTAAAATTTGTTATTATACAAGAAAAAGATGGATGATTCAATATAGACATGAAAAAGTCTTTTCAGAGGTTATATTTTATAAAGTAGAAATATATTCGTTCATTTTGCTACCGATGTTGTGTTGGTTTCAATATTTGTACATTGTAGGTACTGAATATTCAAGAGATTTACTAGTCATTTATAAATGGCAAATGTTGTACATGTCCTGCATCTTTTGCTGAATAAGTATATTTTTTTTGCAAATTAGCGATTAATTGTTGACATGAAGTACCAACATAATTTTAATTGTGGTAATTTTAAATATTTAATTAAAAGTGAATTTTCATTTAGTATACAGGCCTTTTGCGTGATAAGAAAGAACTGCTTCGCTCACACGGAGGGCAGGCGATTAATTGTTTTTTCTGTTACGTTTCAAATAAACACTTGTCATTGTTGCTACTACCTCTGTTCAGACGCCGAATTGCGCCGCACCCTTTATACCGTAATACGTTTATTAAATGTATTTTTCCGCAAGGCCGAAACTGCCAAGTGATGTATTACACACGGAGCAACATGCAGCAAATCCAATAATTAATGGCGGTAGGGAAATTGGAAACCGCGTGGTGACACGAGAAATCCAATCAAACGCCGGGCCCCGGCCGGGTCACCTAGCGGCCGAGGGAATTCAGGTATTTTTTAATATAAATTATATCGGTAGCATATAGGCACGCTTTCAATCCAATTACCCGGCGAAATCACGCGTCGCGCGTTCGTTTATTTTACTTGCGGTCGGAAAATAACTTTTTTTTCTTTTATTGGCTTCGCTACCGCAAAAAATATTGCTCTGATTGGATCCGATAAAATTTGAATTGTATAACGGCGCTATGCTGTTGAATGGGCTCGCTGATTCAGATTGGATTGATAACAATAATTTTTAATTACTATTTCTGTAATACCCCTTACCCCCACCCCCACCCCGAGCCACGTTTTTTCAATTGACAGAGTTTTAATTGTTTGTTCTGGCGTTTTTTCACGCGATTGCCTGTTTCAAATAAAATAGAAATCAAAGTTTGGATAGTAATAGCCGTCGGAATGCGAAATGAATGCGATAAAATTGTTGAACAAAGTGGCTACCAGAGGCGTTTTGTAGCCCGCAGTTGCAGTTGCAGTTGCTAGATTATTCTTTTAAAATTGAAAAACGGATTAAAAGTATTGTTTGATTAAAACAATTTTTGTGCTCTGAATAACCCAAAGTGCAGTACTGTAGCATTGTTAAAAATTGTGTGTTAGTGAAAAACTAAAAAAAAAACAGTGATATTAAAAAAAATAATAAAATCAGCTGTTTTTGGGAGAAATTAACGCGCTAAAATCATAACTTAATTGTTAATTTATTACGTAACTACAAATCTTCCGATTTAAAAAAGTTTGGTTAATAGGCTATATTTGTTATGCCTGTGTTAAATCAATATAATGATAAATTCGCTTGCTCTTTGCTCACTACGCTCGCAGATGTAATTGTTTTGCTGTTAATTGAAATTAAAGAAAAAAAAAACTAGCGTATCAAAGAAATAGGGCGAGACATTCTGAAGGAATAGTGGCATTGGGGGGGGGGACTATACAGAGTAAATAACAGAATGAAACCAGGAAAATCTGTCCTACAGGTGATTATTTTTGTAACACATACAAATTCATAACTGAAGACAGTGTTTCGTCGCATTTTCCGTCACCTCTTGCGAATCAGCAAGACGATGTCCTTTCAATGTCATTTTCAGTCGTGGAAACAGGTAAAATCCGGTAAAAGAATGATACTTTCTTTACGACCTTCAGTTGTCAGTATTAGCTGTTAATCAAATATTTAACAGCTATAATTTTGATCTTCGAAATTGTTGTGTGATACTAAAATATATTCAACTTTTATAAATACTTGCGTTCATTAGGCGTGTTTGCTGGAGTTGTATTAGTGCATTTGAATGACGTATGGTCGAACTGGAATTTTAAAAAAATAGGATAAACCTATCATATTATGATACTGCTCATATCATATTATGATATGATATTATATATTGATATATATTATATTATATATAGCCGCCTCGGTGGTCTAGTGGATAGCGTACTAGGCTTTCACCCCGAGGGTCCGGGTTCGATTCCCGGCGAGGGCTTGGCATTTTCATACGCTATAAATCATCCCACCGTCTGCATTAGCCCAAGTGTGCACAATAGTCGGACGTTAAACACCAAAAAAAAAAAAAAAAAAAAAAAAAAAAAAAAAAATTATGATATTATGATATTGCTTATTATGAAATGAAAAAGGACATGTTAAATTTAGCTGTACATGGTTTGGTTCTGTTTACCACATGAGTTTTTTTATTCACATTTATAAGTAACAACAAATGTTGATTTTTGATTGTGTACTTTAATATTTAGTTAAAAAATTTAAAAAATTTTTATTTTTCCAAATTTGGCTGGCAAATTACGAGGGTTGATCAAATATAAACGAGACTGACTTTCTAAAAACTTTTCCGTTGGACATTGAACTCTAAAGTGGGGTTTCAGGTAGCCTGGGAGGTTTGGGACGGGCGTAGACGGGCAACATTTCCGTTCGGACCCTTCAGTATAAAACTATACAATGAGTGAGAGTGAAGTGCACGTTTCCGTGGAGCAGAGAATTATTATTAAGTTTTTGGCCAAGGAGGGGGTCAATCCGACTGAAATCTTTCGTAGATTGACGGCTCAATACGGGGACAGGACCCTGTCAAGAGCTCGCGTTTTTGCTTGGCACAAGGAATTCGCCGAAGGACGGGAAGCAGTAGAAAACCTGAAGGCCAAATCACGATCGTCGGCCGGGAAGGTAATGGCCACTGCATTTTTCGACAATCAAGGCGCCTTTCACGTCGATTTTCTCCATCAACGATGCACAATAAATGCACAATATTATTGCGATGTTTTAGAGGCCGCAAAACAGTCTTTTCGTAGGAAAAGGAAATCTAAACCGGCGAGAAACGTCATTCTTCTTCACGATAATGCCCGACCACATTCGGCGAACGCTACGAGGCTTAAACTCGATCAAATTGGCTGGGAACCAATGGAACATCCCCCATACAGTCCAGACTTATCACCCTGCGACTATCACCTGTTTGGGCCACTCAAAGAGGAACTTGGAGGCCAGCGTTTCGAAGACGATTCTGCGGTGGAGACCTTCGTGCTCCAATGGCTCAATGAACGCCCGAGAACTTTTTACGAAGATGGAATTAAAAAACTTCCAATCCGGTGGGGAAAATGTGTTACTCGTGCGGGAGACTATGTAGAAAAATAAGTTGTATCAAGAATAATTTGTAAGTAAGCAATAAATTTTTTAAAAAATCAGTCTCGTTTATATTTGATCAACCCTCGTATCATTACGATAATGTTAATTTAAAAGCGTTTGTTACAATTTAAGGGTGTTTTTGGCCAAATAGTTCCATTTGAAGAGGCTAATCGATTAGTCTATATATCTATAACTTCTGTGTATTATTACGCTAAACATTCCTGTCATTTTTCTATTGTACCAAAAATAAGGACATGCGTTATTTAGACTGCGTATATCGGGCACTTACAGGTTCGTCAGGACAAAATAACTCTCGCGCCCATTTTTAAGGTTGCCATTTTAAGGCTTAACAATAAAATAAAACCGACTTAAAACCGATAAAAGGTCTTTAAACAAAATTCCAGTAGCAGTATAAAGTGAGGGCGCAGCACAATGCAGGCATACGTGACAAATAATTATGTGTGTATCAGAACAGCTGATTGCTAAAAAATACATTGTTAAAAGTAATATTTAAATTATTACTTAAATAATTATTGACCGAAGCAGTTTTTAGAAAAGAATCGGTAAGACAGTCTAAGGCTGTTCTATATGTAAATGTTAAATAAAAGGCTGCTGTGCCAGAGTAAAGAGGGGGGAGTACTCTGTGTGTGTGTGTGTGTGTGTGTGTGTGTGTGTGTGTGTGTGTGTGTGTGTGTGTGTGTGTGTGTGTGTGTGTGTGTGTGTGTGTGTGTGTGTGTGTGTGTGTGTGTGTGTGTGTGTGTGTGTGTGTGTGTGTGTGTGTGTGTGTGTGTGTGTGTGTGTGTGTGTGTGTGTGTGTGTGTGTGTGTGTGTGTGTGTGTGTGTGTGTGTGTGTGTGTGTGTGTGTGTGTGTGTGTGTGTGTGTGTGTGTGTGTGTGTGTGTGTGTGTGTGTGTGTGTGTGTGTGTGTGTGTGTGTGTGTGTGTGTGTGTGTGTGTGTGTGTGTGTGTGTGTGTGTGTGTGTGTGTGTGTGTGTGTGTGTGTGTGTGTGTGTGTGTGTGTGTGTGTGTGTGTGTGTGTGTGTGTGTGTGTGTGTGTGTGTGTGTGTGTGTGTGTGTGTGTGTGTGTGCGTGTGTGTGTGTGTGTGTGTGTGTGTGTGTGTGTGTGTGTGTGTGTGTGTGTACACGGTTACGCCAAATAAATAATCCGCATATCTTTAATATAGGATTGATAATGTCGTAATAATAATATTTAATACAGCTCTATTGTATGGTTAGGACTATATGACTCATATACAAATAAAAGAAATGAACCGATAAGAAATAGCATACAAAGTACTGTATGGCACAGAAATAAAATAAGCACAAATTCGTATTGCTGTAGATTCTGACAAAGAAAAGGCTGTTTAAACATCACACTGATATTGTACAAGTAATTCTAACATTTGTCTTCCACTGGTCCAATTAATTGATCTGTATTCAAAGCTTACAGAATCATTCAGAATTGTTACTTAGCATATAGATTGTAACGTATTATGATTTAAAGATCCTAATACTTAAATCCCAAATGAGCCAGGTAAGGAATCTTTTATTTTTCATTGCCTTAAGTTTTTATAGTGTACCGTCACGGAACGCTTCTAATTGGTGTTGAAGTGACTACTACTTATCGCGGGATATGTGTTGTATGTTTAAACGGGTAAAATTCATTTGCCGTCACGGAACGCTCTACCGTTACGGAACACTAACTTTTGTTTAGTGATTAATAAAATGTATTTTTGAAGTGAAAACTTGTATGATCGCGGTTGACAAAACATGGGTATAAACATTTGCTTTCGCGTCACGCTTGAGTCCGTAAGGCATACCTCACGGCATATATTGTTCTTGTATATAGCTAGACTGGAAGTGACTACATATAACAGTCGATTTCGCACAATAGCTTCAGTATTATGTCAAATGAGGTTATGTTTATTGTTCTTGTAAATTGTCGCCCTCCCGGCATCTCATTTCCTCTTTCCATTCGCAATTAAAAATTTCATTTTTTCCTCAGTGGGTTAAATTTTGATTTCAACTTATGCCCTTCCAATATTTATTCTGCTCGTTGTTATAAAGGGGAAAACATAGTATTAGTGCACGTTTAATATTGACAATTAAAATTTAAATAAAATGGTTTTAATTATAATGATTTCTGCTCCATCGAATCACATCAGTGAATGGGATAATAAAACTAATTAGTAGATAGGAAATTTCATTTTAATATCAATAGTTTTTTTTGTAGCGAAATTATCAGTAACATTTCAAAATTAAGCAAAAGAATGGAACAATTTGATTGATTATAACTCTTATTTTTGAATGCGTCAGTAATAGATGTAATGTTGGCTATACTGTATGACACTATCTATTTTTACCCTTCTTTATTGGCCTATTTAATTTGTCAAATTCGTAAGTCTGTGTGTTCATCGAATGCGGAGCGGAGCATTCAAAATCGATATATTATTTTTAATGTAAGTGCAGCCACTGAACACGTAACGGAGCTGAGTGTGTCCAAGCTGCGTCACTGGGCTCCGCTCCGCGTAGTTTCGACTCTGTCTAGGTCGGTTTTTCCCTTCCCCCTCCACGCTGACCACGCCTCCGAAATAATATTTAGATTACCGTTGCCTAGGTTACCGTTTTTAAACAGTAGTTTCTTGGAATCTGTAACAGTAGGCCTAAATATTTAAAATTTAAAAGATACAAACGCGCTCTTGAAACTGACTGAACTCCGCTTCCGGTTGCCGCTCTGTCCGTCCTAATACTTTAGGTATTTTATTAATAAATTAATAACAATAATAGTTAGTAATTGTAAAAATTGGGGAAAAATAGCCCTATCGTACACTGTCGTTAATCGTGTATTTTAATTAAATTTCAAAAATACAATTTCGTTTTGAATCTGTTCTGTTATAATTTTGTTTATGGATACGTGTCCAGTTTGGAAGGTCGAAAACCGTGGGTTTGATTTTAGCGCTGCGCAGTTCGTGACGTCACACCACAAGTATCGGAGTGGTGACACAAACGTCCATACTTCCTCTTTAAAACGAAACTAAGATGGCGGTTCTAATTCTATTTTTAGTTGAGCACTTGAAATTTAAAATTATTTTCAACAGATGGTTTTCAAAAACAGAGCGCTATTGTTTATATCCGGCATCGAATTGTAAAATGGTAAATCCGAACTCAAAGGATATATTTTTACTTTCCGGTTTCCTGAGTCAAAAACAGTGATTTGAAGGTGCCTACTTTGAGTATGCGTCAGCAAGTAGCAGATCAAACGAAATTACATTATTTTTTTGAAATTTGACATTTGAATGTAGTTTTCGTATTTCAGAACCTTTTTCTAATTTTCAAAATTTTGTCAAGCTCAGTAAATTTTAAAAATTAACATAGATAGGATCGCCTTAAGTCGACTCCAACGACTTTAAACGCATGCTTATATAGTACCCAAATAAAACGTACGGGTGGCAATCCAAAACAAATCCAGTGCGAGATCTGCTAACAAAAACTGGATAGTCAGTGTTCAAGTTTTTGAAAAATAGTCTTACCAACACAGATTTTTGTTTCTTGGGCTTCTGACCGGACATAGCTACCCACATGGTTGTAGGTATACATTAGTGTGCAAATATTACGATTTGTTTTGTACATAGCCTAAATGTTCCGTCATTTAATATATAATCTTTTAAATATTATTTTCGTAATTTCAAATATATTTACCCTAATAAATCTTTTTCTTTTCAGATGAAAATGACAGCCGTTGATACCACCAACTTTTGGTAAGTTTTTTTTTCAGTTGAACAGTTCATTAAAAATAACGTCAAATATTACAGTATTATAATTAATGTAATTTTATTTAAACAATATTCGCAGAATAGGGGTCGTTAAGGTATTAATGCTATCTCTACTTATAATTGAGCTAGATAGTGTTTCATTTTTTTTTTAAACAAATATTTAACTATTAACAATGTTTAAATGTACTTTATCAAAATATTGTTGAACTTTTATAAATATTTATCAAAATATTGTTGAACTCTTATAAATATTTATCAAAATATTGTTGAACTTTTATAAATATTTATCAAAATATTGTTGAACTCTTATAAATATTTATCAAAATATTGTTGAACTCTTATAAATATTTATCAAAATATTGTTGAACTCTTATAAATATTTATCAAAATATTGTTGAACTTTTATAAATATTTATAAGTCAGCTACGTTTTATTTACTTGCTCCAATATTTGTTGTATTTGCATGAAGTGATGTCAAACTGGAATTTTAAAAATAGGGTAAACCTGTAATATTATACTGCTCACTGCTAATTATCAAAGAGGGCATGTTAAAATTTACCTGTACGTGTTTTTTGGTTGTGATTACTTGCTCAGGAGTTATTCACATTGTTATTCATGTTTATTATTGCGCGCGCGCGCGTGTGTTTATCAACATTATTTTCATAATACAATTGTGACAGCGTGTATACCGAGCCGTAAGAAAGCCACAGACACGTTTCAACACGCTGCATTAAAATGGCTAATTAAACCCGTTCGCAACCCAGCAGAATAGATTTATTCCGTTCTGTGCCCGATAATAGTTCAATCACCGTGTTCAGCTTACTTTGTAGACATACTTGGACATGCGTAATTACGTGCTTATAGTGTTGGATTACGAAATAATCGCGCACGTAGCTGTCTCGCATACGTGATAGAAGCGAATTTCCAAACACTAACAATATTGAATAACATTTCTATACGCGAAAATCAAACGTGGCGCAAAAAATAATTTGAACATAGTTCGAACACGTCATTTACAAAAAAATAATTTGAACATAGTTTGAACACGTCATTTACAAAAAATAATTTGAACATAGTTTGAACACGTCATTTACAAAAAAATAATTTGAACATAGTTTGAACACGTCATTTACAAAAAAATAATTCGAACATAGTTTGAACACGTCATTAAAAAAAATAATTTGAACATAGTTTGAACACGTCATTTACAAAAAAATAATTTGAACATAGTTTGAACGCGTCATTTACAAAAAAATAATTTGAACATAGTTTGAACACGTCATTTACAAAAAAATAATTTGAACATAGTTTGAACACGTCATTTACAAAAAAATAATTCGAACATAGTTTGAACACGTCATTAAAAAAATAATTTGAACATAGTTTGAACACGTCATTTACAAAAAATAATTTGAACATAGTTTGAACGCGTCATTTACAAAAAAATAATTTGAACATAGTTTGAACACGTCATTTACAAAAAAATAATTTGAACATAGTTTGAACACGTCATTTACAAAAATAATAATTTGAACATAGTTTGAACACGTAATTTACCAAAAAATAATTGTATTCGTTTCACAGTGGCAGCCATTTAAAATTGGAAAAGCGTAAAATTTGGTCGCGCATATTTTTCAAAAATCTTAATCCACAATCGTATTCAGCATTGGAATCAGCGCAAATGGCAATTTCATTTTTCAAATTTGATTGTACATACGAACATCTGTTTCGTGTTAATTAGGTAGGGCGACTACCAAATGCAGAGCGGACTGCGCATTCAAAACCTAACCTATTGTTTTTAATGTAAGTGCAGGCACTGAAAGCTTAACGGAGTCAAACTGTGTCGCTGGACTCCGCTCCGCGTAGCTTCGACTCTGTCTAGGTTCGGCGATAACCACGCCACCGAATTTATTATTTCTCGTTGGCCTAAATACAAACGCGTTCTTTAAACTGACTGGACTCCGCTTCTGGTTGCCGTTCAACTTCATTCTGATCCGCTTGGTTCCGCTCCGCATTTGGCTTTACTCAAACTCGATTTAATTTGTTGATTTAAAATTGATTACAATGGTGAAATGAGATTTTTAAAGATTTAATGGCGGCCGTTTTTTGAACGAGAAAACAACTTTTGATGTAAGTCAGTAAATTTGATACAGGAAGAACTTTTTACCCAAAAAGAAGTCGGTTTTGTTTATTTTAGCTATTTTTCTGTGTTTAGCTGACCTTAATTACACGACTGCATGTTCAGGTTATAATATTTAGCGAATTTTTGAATGATGTAGCCGCCTCGGTGGCCTAATTGATAGCGTACTAGGCTTTCACCCCGAGGACCCGGGTTCGATTCCCGGCCAGGGCGTGGCATTTTCATACGCTATAAATCATCCCATCGTCTGCATTAGTCCAAGTGTGCACAATAGTCGGACGTTAAAAAAAAAAAAAAAAAATACTGAAGTATCTATTGAAGCATGCTCAGACCCTAAGACCATGAAATATGCACTGAAATTTAGAACGTGTGTGTGTGTGTGTTTGTGTTAGCGCTGTACTTTCAAAGTTGTAGTCCAGTTTGATGTCGACCGTTCAGAAGTGAGGCAATGTTTTTGTTTTTCTTGCAGTGTTTTGAAAATCTAATTTCCCAGTTGTAATCGGATTTGAAGTCTGCACAACTTAATATTTAAAATGTTCTAATTAGGTATGGAAACACGGGAAATGTTTTCATTTTAAAACGTCAATGTGTTTAGAATTTTTAACTCTGTGATGGTGAAATCAAATTATGTTTATGATTTTTGTATCGTGTCCGTCGTACAGATCATCATACCGAGTTCACGTTTGTGTTTTTATTATTAAATTCGAAAATATTTGCAGAACAGAGCGTTCGTTTATGTAATCCGCGAATATTTCATCGAACTGGATTTTGTCTTGTAATTGTTTTAACATTTATTATCTAGACAGGAAGTTGATTTTTCTTTGAGTCACTTCTACGAGTACATTGACTTCTGAAAACCAAAACAGTAATTGTTCCTTTTATCAAATACGACTTATTTTGTACTCTCAGTTAATTTTATTCGTTAAATGTCAGATTTAACTTTTTCATTTCAGTTGGGCGTGGAATCGTTGTAACTTACGAAAAAAATCTAACGATAGCTAGTAGACTCGAACCTACGAACGTGCATTGAATATACACGTATTAGAATGAACACCCTAATGAAAAGTGTGAGCGCTTGCTGCTGGTGGCATCTTGCGGCAGAATATTCAACTACAGTTAAATAGATAATAGTACTATCTGACTATTATCAAAAAAAAATTTGATTTTTCCATAATCGTAAAACAAAACCGAACTGGTTTAAAGAAATTGAAAAAGACCTAATACAATTAAAAATTACAGAAAATTCACTGCTTGACCAAACTGCTAAGATAAGTACGAAGGACGAAAGAATAAGATTCCAAGATAAAACCAAAATAAGACCTAAACCTGTCATTTCGGAAGAGGAGAGGAAAAGAAGATTAGAAAGAATGAAAAGCTACTGGGAACAAAGAAAAGTACAGCGCGCAAGAAATGATTGATTCAGCGTACCCCAAAGAGGGTGAAACGAAGAGAAGAAGAAGATAATAGTACTGTCTATTTTCTCAAACGTCTTCCTCTACATGTCCTTGCAGCTTGTAGCGTTCGTACCGGCAGATAGTGTAATTACTTGAACTTTAGCCGCTGATATCGAGCACGCTTTTTTTAATGGGGAGTGCGCTTCTAGTCCGTTTGTATTCAGGACAGAACTGTCCGCTGTCTTACCGACTGAGCTGTGCACTACCCTACAGCGCAACCCCGTATCAATGGTATCAGATTGCTGACAAATGATGTTCCATTCTTTCAATACTAAATGGCAAACACATTCATTAAAATGTTTTAAATAATTTAAAATTTTTTTCGCTATGTTCAGTATAATGATCTGCCTTCCCTAGCTTCGTCAATTCTACTTTCGTTGACGCGTTTCGGAGAACCTCCATCTTCAAAAACTATATCTATACTCAAAGTGAGTATAGATATAGTTTTTGAAGATGGAGGTTCTCCGAAACGCGTCAACGAAAGTAGAATTGACGAAAAGGCAGATCATTATACTGAACATAGCGACAATAATCCTAGCAGAAAAGAAGAAGAATATAAAAAAAATATTTAAATTTAAATTGTTTTTGAATCACTTTGGTTTTAACATGTATCATGTTTTAGGGCTGGTTGTGATGGGTTTTGCGTGATGCGAGTGCGCGCGCGCACACACACACACACACACACACACACACACACACACACACACATATATATATATATATATATATATATATATATATATATATATATATATAATATTTGGCGCATCGCAAGTCTCATATTAAATTAATTATAATTAAAATTTCCTGTGTTTCCTCCCGGGATCGAACCGGGGACCTTACGCGTGTGAGGCGAAAGTAATAACCAGTACACTACGGAAATTATGAAGACGTTTGATCGATAATATATGAAAAGAATCGTTAATGTAATTTTTATATTGGTAGTTATAGTAAAAGATCAGTTATTTTATATTAATTCGTAACGATCAGCTGATTTCATTGAACAGGTGATAGGCCATAATAAGTTGTAGGTTATGTTGTGTTTTCGAACAAATTATCGCAATTAAAATAGAAAAGAAGAGAAAACATTATTACTGATTTTTATTTTTGTTTCCGTAACAGGTATTGTTTTCAACTAGCTTTTGAGTGATGAATTTTTTTTAGTTTTAAAACTATACATCGTGTAGGGTATTAGAAGCAATAACCACTGGAGAAAAGTATTCCTCGGAGTGAGTCTTGTAAACTGGTTGACAACTAGGCACTATCGAGGAACGCTAAATCAAACATCTTATTTAATAGTGCCTATAAATATGTCTAAGGTTTCCCACATCCTAACGCACTCAATATTGTATTAAATATTATTTTACTAGATTTAAAGTTAACATTATGTTGTTGCTATTTTACTTTTTAGAGATTTTTCTGTTAAATTTATAACTCCGTGTATTGACTATCTTATCCATTCAGTACTTATTAATGTTAACAAGCTAAATGTCATACATGCCTTATAAGATATGCAAAGAGTTGGGAGGTTTACGTCATGTAATGATTTTGAAAAGTTTTTTCCTTACGTGTCATTTACTGAGTTTTGATTGGTTGCATAAAAATACTAAACTGACCGTAATATTTTACTTCTTCAAGTGCTATGTAGCTGAAAACCTGACCTGGGACCACAACAAGTGCACCGATCCTAACCTCTGTAACACGTTTCGATAGATCGTTAATACTTTCTATAGTACGGCAGTTAACACAATGTATTTTAGAATGTTTTATTGTATTTTGGAACCTACAGTGGCATCAACAGAAGGAAATGTTAAAGGTTTGAATTTGATAAGGATGATTTGGTTTAAATTTTATGCTGCTGAATGTCTTCGCTTGATCATACCGTTTTTTCTTTAGTTTCCTATGCTAGTTAAACTAATGAGGACGGGTGATCGACGTTAAGCTTACGACAGTAACGCCTGCCTCGAACCTACGACCTTGATTTCGCAAGGTTGATTTTTTTTTTTGTGTGTTTAACGTCCGACTATTGTGCACACGTGGGCTAATGCAGACGATGGAATGATTTATAGCGTATGAAAATGCCAAGCCCTGGCCGGGAATCGAACCCGGGTCCTCGGGGTGAAAGCCTAGTACGCTATCAACTAGGCTACCGAAAGGTTGAGAAGCAGTAGACTGATCGGTACCTTAGCATTCCTACATAATAATACAAGAAACAAGTATCAGAGTAATTACGAATATTACTTCAATTTGAAAAAAAATATATGACAGGTACAGAGAGTGCCAAGAAATTGTCAAATTGTTTATCTCCTTCCCCTAATTTACGTAAAATTAAAAATATATAAGTACAAGGTCCGCCATTAAATTAAATAAAGTAATTGACTTTTTTAAATATTTTTTAATAAATAATTGAAAGTACAAGAATAGCCATTATACAGTACGAACAAATATTATTTTCTGAACACTACGTTTACCAAATGTCCTCCATTGTAATTAAGACGTTCTTGGAGCCTGGCTTGGAAGTTTTGCATAATTTCTCGCAGCATGTTGACAGGTATTGCCGCAATCTTCTCTACAATTCGTTGTTTTAGGGTTTGAATGGTTGTGGGTATTCGAAACACTTTTGTTTTTAAGTATCCCCATAAAACAAAAACAGATATCCCTCCCCAGATGTGTCACTTATTCCAATGCAAGGGCATGTTGTTTGGCTGATCGGCGAGGACTTCTAACCATAGCCTGTTGAACAGCTGCGATGTTTTCTGGTGTTCGGACAGTTTTTACACTCCCGCCTCTTTTTTTAGACGCTGATCCTGTTTGCGCGAGGTTGTTTATCGATGTTCGAATTGCATTATCTGACGGAACAGGTATGTTAAAATGACGTCGGAAAGCACGTCGTATTTTGATAATACGCTTGTAATCGCGTTGTTCACCCGTCCATCGATCCGTTGCAACTAAATGGTAGCTTGTACCTGCCAACTTTGTCTCAAGGTCACCTACAATCATCCCGTTTCATTGGCGGACCCTGTGTATAGTACAAACCCTAGCAGCTCCAAAAACAGTTCTTAAAAAACCGATCAATAGGAAGAAAAATACCGTGAATTCGGTCTAATTTTTTAAAATCTAATCACAAGATTTCGCTGAAATTTTGTTAATATTGATTGATTCAACTGAGTGTACCAAATGTGAAAGTAGACGGTTCGGGATATTTTATACGCTGACTTCAGTTGTACCTGCATGTAGATAGGATTCCGGTAAATTGCACCGATCTTAAATTCTATTTCTCAGTAGCTTCCGAACCGGACTTTTGCGGAAGATTACGTGTAGGGAAATTTGAAGAAAATCGTTAGAATAGATTTTGAGAAAAAGTTGTTTTTAATCAAAAAAGGGTTTGGAAAAGGAAATTTTCGAAAAATAAAAAGATCTAAAGACATGGAAAAATCGTGCCATCGAAATCACCCAGTGTGATTAATCTCCGCGATGTACTCGTTCAGAAATTTTTGTAATGGACTGAATGGACCTGAACGGAAGACCTTATTTACAGGATCCATCGTGGTTTTTAAATACAGTAACTAATTTTTGAATTTATGATTGATATTAGAAAAGCTAGCATACAAAATTTTCTATTCCAGTTTTGTCCCAAACATTTTGAAATTTAAACTGTTTCAACCTATTTTTTCGGTTAAGCTCTAATCAGAAAACTAATTCAAACAATATATTGTATATCCTCATTATCTGTATTCGCGGTGTGGTTGCATCACATCCTTAGCGGTTCTCTGATAAGTCGCTCACAAACTAATGCAACCATTGCATTCAGTCCTTTGATTTAATGTCGATTGTTCAGCGGCGCATGAAGGGAGTGACTATTACGTGCAGTGTTTATGGTTTGATATTAGGTCCATGTATTTCCGGTCAGTTAGATCGGAACATCTCCATTAGGCGAGATCGCTCAAAGCCCGGTCATTTGGTTCCATAGTTCATGCTACTTTGCTTTAACTGACAAAGCGCTTAGGAGGGGGGGATGAAGCATACATCTCGACGTGTTTTCGAAAGTAGGCCTACACATGCTCTTGGAAATGTTGATGGTATTTTAGTTTAATAAAATAGTTGTTATGTGGTAAATGTGTTTGTAAATTATTCGTATTTATACATGTGTGCACATCACTGGATACTGAAATATTTTGACACATTTCGTTTTAAATTCTCCTTGCAGATGTAGTTTATTGAAAAGAAAATATTTATAATATCCTTTTCGCGTTTTTTAACCGTCTAAATGGTTTTGTTCGTTTTTTTATTCAATATCGCTTATATATATTTTAGTACCCAAACGAAGCTCAAAGCGTTCTTTCACCAAAAATCCGGTACAGGAATTTTACCGTTCTTCAGTACATTGGGGAAGGCGAAAATAAACATTGACCGCTGCAAAATCCTCGTAAATATTAGACTTCCAATAACCATTTTTATTTATTCCGCAAAATATTATATATTTTTTGTGTAAGTAGGTATTAGTAAAAATTACTGTACTTTATTTTGTCACTTCTTTTTATAACATCGGTTTCGACTGTAAAGGGTCATTATCAGGTCGTCCGTCATGATGTCTATATTAGGCTACATTTGTGAATACAGTAGGGAATTGGTACGTCGTCCATCCTGTTGTCTGCAATACACTTGTGAATATAGGAGGGAAGTACGTAGTGTGACACACACACACACACACACACACACACACACACACACACACACACACACACACAATATCTAATATAGATTCTTTAATTGGACGCTATTTCATATGCCTCATACTAGTTACAGAGATATTCCTATTTAACATCTATTTGAGCACTGGTAGAGTACTCCCAACTATACGTTATAATACTGTACTTTATTTTGATTTCACTTTCGTTCATCAACTTCTTATGGAATTCCAAGTAAGTCGAATGATCTTGTATACAGTAATCCCAACTTTACGTTATAATACTGTATTTTTATTTTGATTTCACTTTCGTTCATCAACTTCTTATGGAATTCAAAGTAAGTCGAATGATCTTGTATACAGTAATCCCAACTTTACGTTATAATACTGTACTTTATTTTGATTTCACTTTCGTTCATCAACTTCTTATGGAATTCCAAGTAAGTCGAATGATCTTGTATACAGTAATCCCAACTTTACCTTATAATACTGTATTTTTCTCTTGATCTCACTTTCGTTCATCAACTTCTTATGGAATTCCAAGTAAGTCGAATGATCTTGTATACAGTAATCCCAACTTTACCTTATAATACTGTATTTTTCTCTTGATCTCACTTTCGTTCATCAACTTCTTATGGAATTCCAAGTAAGTCGAATGATCTTGTATACAGTAATCCCAACTTTACCTTATAATACTGTATTTTCTCTTGATCTCACTTTCGTTCATCAACTTCTTATGGAATTCCAAGTAAGTCGAATGATCTTGTATACAGTAATCCCAACTTTACGTTATAATACTGTATTTTTCTCTTGATCTCACTTTCGTTCATCAACTTCTTATGGAATTCCAAGTAAGTCGAATGATCTTGTATACAGTAATCCCAACTTTACGTTATAATACTGTATTTTTCTCTTGATCTCACTTTCGTTCATCAACTTCTTATGGAATTCCAAGTAAGTCGAATGATCTTGTATACAGTAATCCCAACTGTACCTTATAATACTGTATTTTTCTCGTGAAGTTCATAAACTTCTTATGGAATTCCAAGTCAGTCGAATGATCTTGTATACAGTAATCCCAACTTTACGTTATAATACTGTATTTTTCTCTTGATCTCACTTTTGTTCATCAACTTCTTATGGAATTCCAAGTAAGTCGAATGATCTTGTATATAGTAATCCCAACTTTACCTTATAATACTGTATTTTTCTCGTGAAGTTCATCAACTTCTTATGGAATTCCAAGTCAGTCAAATGATCTTGTATACAGTAATCCCAACTTTACCTTATAATACTGTATTTTTCTTTTGATCTCACTTTCGTTCATCAACTTCTTATGGAATTCCAAGTAAGTCGAATGATCTTGTATACAGTAATCCCAACTTTACCTTATAATACTGTATTTTTCTCTTGATCTCACTTTCGTTCATCAACTTCTTATGGAATTCTAAGTAAGTCGAATGATCTTGTATACAGTAATCCCAACTTTACGTTATAATACTGTACTTTATTTTGATTTCACTTTCGTTCATCAACTTCTTATGGAATTCAAAGTAAAAACAAAATGATCTTGTATACAGTAATCCCAACTTTACGTTATAATACTGTATTTTTCTCTTGATCTCACTTTCGTTCATCAACTTCTTATGGAATTCCAAGTAAGTCGAATGATCTTGTATACAGTAATCCCAACTTTACGTTATAATACTGTATTTTTCTCTTGATCTCACTTTCGTTCATCAACTTCTTATGGAATTCCAAGTAAGTCGAATGATCTTGTATACAGTAATCCCAACTTTACGTTATAATACTGTATTTTTCTCTTGATCTCACTTTCGTTCATCAACTTCTTATGGAATTCCAAGTAAGTCGAATGATCTTGTATACAGTAATCCCAACTTTACCTTATAATACTGTATTTTCTCTTGATCTCACTTTCGTTCATCAACTTCTTATGGAATTCCAAGTAAGTCGAATGATCTTGTATACAGTAATCCCAACTTTTACGTTATAATACTGTACTTGTATTTTTCTCTTGATCTCACTTTCGTTCATCAACTTCTTATGGAATTCCAAGTAAGTCGAATGATCTTGTATACAGTAATCCCAACTTTACGTTATAATACTTATTTTTATTTTGATTTCACTTTCGTTCATCAACTTCTTATGGAATTCCAAGTAAGTCGAATGATCTTGTATACAGTAATCCCAACTTTACGTTATAATACTGTACTTTATTTTGATTTCACTTTCGTTCATCAACTTCTTATGGAATTCCAAGTAAGTCGAATGATCTTGTATACAGTAATCCCAACTTTACGTTATAATACTGTACTTTATTTTGATCTCACTTTCGTTCATCAACTTCTTATGGAATTCCAAGTAAGCCGAATAATCTTGTATACAGTAATCCCAACTTTACGTTATAATACTGTACTTTATTTTGATTTCACTTTCGTTCATCAACTTCTTATGGAATTCCAAGTCAGTCGAATGATCTTGTATACAGTAATCCCAACTTTACGTTATAATACTGTATTTTTGTCTTGGTCTCACTTTCGTTCATCAACTTCTTATGGAATTCCAAGTAAGAATCTCAACTTTACCTTATAATACTGTATTTTTCTCTTGATCTCACTTTCGTTCATCAACTTCTTATGGAATTCCAAGTCAGTCAAATGATCTTGTATACAGTAATTCCAACTTTACATTATAATCTTATCTTGATTTCACTTTCGTTCATCAACTCTCCATGGAGTTCAAGTCAGTCAAGTGATGTAGTACGCCTTTTTGCCTAGATATTGTTGCGTTGATATTGTTGCACGTTTATCAGTGTTGCAACCAGAGATACGATCTGTTGTAATATACGTAATATATATACGAATGTCAATCGGTTTGTGCCTTGATTAGGTTCGGCCGGTTATTTATAACTGCCGAGAATTAACCTGGCCGGGAAGTAATCAATTAAGTTGAACGCTGACAATTATTTAGGATGGCGAATATTCAGGCGGTCGTTTGTTTACGCGGACACATTCTGCGTAATGATATTCCGCGTCATGCTCCATCTGTCTGTCGGTAGCAGTGTCGAAAAACTGTGCGCTTCTTTAATTGTGTTTTCTTTGTGATATTTGTATTATCGCAGAAATAAACATCCACTAGTATTCTGTTGGTAAACAATTTAGGCTGTTTTTCATCTTAACATCAGCTGTTTAAAAGTTTTATCCTAGTAATAGTTGGCCATTTCGTCTAAACATTATTATTTGTATTATTTATACAGTAATAATTCAATTTATACAGTGAATACTGTATAAACATTGACAGTTCAATGCCCTTCAATCTCTCTATAGGGGCATTGAAGGGAACATTAGTTTTCGCAGCTATAAGCAGATTTACGCTATAGAGAGAGCTCAACCAAAACCTATATAAACTGTATTGTTATTTGTAAAACTTGTCATAAACTTCTTGTTATATGACGTATTGATTGCAAAGTTTTACAGTCTTTAAGGAAACAATATTTATTCAACAATACTGTTATGAATAAAACACTGTAATTGTGAGAAAATAGCATTAGTTTGCCGACACTACTGCAGAGACATCGGTTCTTTAAATTCTGGCTTTCAACTTTTTTGAAATTATTTCCTTCATTATAATAAGCCTCCTTTATTTTATTTTTGTTTTTCAATATCGTGCCAACAGAAGAACTTCAGCGAACATCTACTCGCTTCATACGAGGGTTGATCAAATATAAACGAGACTGACTTTCTAAAAACTTTTCCGTTGGACATTGAACTCTAAAGGGTGGGGTTTCAGGTAGCCTGGGAGGTTTGGGACGGGCGTAGACGGGCAACATTTCCGTTCGGACCCTTCAGTATAAAAGTATACAATGAGTGAGAGTGAAGTGCACGTTTCCGTGGAGCAGAGAATTATTATTAAGTTTTTGGCTAAGGAGGGGGTCAATCCGACTGAAATCTTTCGTAGATTGACGGCTCAATACGGGGACAGGACCCTGTCAAGAGCTCGCGTTTTTGCTTGGCACAAGGAATTCGCCGAAGGACGGGAAGCAGTAGAAAACCTCAGCCATGATCGCCGCCCGACCACTTCCGTCACGGACGAAAACATTGATGCTGTTCGGAAGCTCCTGGACGAAGACAGACGTATATCGCTGCGATTTATTGCAGATGAACTCCAGTTGAGCTATGGTAGCGTTAAAAAAATCGTTACATCAAACCTGGAACTCAGCAAAGTATCTGCAAGGTGGGTTCCACGAATTTTGACCGACGTTCACAAACGGAATCGTTTGGAGATTTGCCAGCGACTATTGACCCAATTTGAACGAGATGGTGAGGCATTATTAAACCGGATTGTCACCTGTGACGAAACATGGGTTCACCATTACACTCCCGAGTCGAAACAGGCAAGTATGGAGTGGCGGAAGAGGGGAGAGAGGGCGCCTCTGAGGGCCAAATCACGATCGTCGGCCGGGAAGGTAATGGCCACTGTATTTTTCGACAATCAAGTATTTTTCACGTCGATTTCCTCCATCAACGACGCACAATAAATGCACAATATTATTGCGATGTTTTAGAGGCCGCGAAACAGTCTTTTCGTAGGAAAAGGAAATCTAAACCGGCGAGAAACGTCATTCTTCTTCACGATAATGCCCGACCACATTCGGCGAACGCTACGAGGCTTAAACTCGATCAAATTGGCTGGGAACCAATGGAACATCCCCCATACAGTCCAGACTTATCACCCTGCGACTATCACCTGTTTGGGCCACTCAAAGAGGCGCTTGGAGGCCAGCGTTTCGAAGACGATTCTGCGGTGGAGACCTTCGTGCTCCAATGGCTCAATGAATGCCCGAGAACTTTTTACGAAGATGGAATTAAAAAACTTCCAATCCGGTGGGAAAAATGTGTTACTCGTGCGGGAGACTATGTAGAAAAATAAGTTGTATCAAGAATAATTTGTAAGTAAGCAATAATTTTTTTAAAAAATCAGTCTCGTTTATATTTGATCAACCCTCGTACCTATCTGTAATTCAAGGAAAACTCACATCTGCTATTACATTGTATTGTAAAAGTATACAAACATAAGGCACAACTTGTAAAATGTACTAGTCAAAACACTGGATTCAGTTGATGCACTACGCACTGCTTTTGACACTCGAATAACGTGTTGGCATACTGAGAAATAGGAAGTGTGCACGCGTTTCGCCGCTGTAGAGAGATTTCTGGAATTTGTTGCTTCAATAGAGAACGTTACTATAGGAATGTTTTGTGACCAACACATTTTGCCGTTACAGAGAGATCCGCATTAGAGAGATTTCAATGTATTTTATGTTTTGGACGAGGACGTATGTATATCTCTTACGATTCATTTACAGTTAGTTGGCAAGTTATCATTCTAAAAACGTTGTGTGCAGAACCAAAACTTGGGAAAATGGGCATATATTTTTATTTTTAAAATTAAGAAATAAAAAGGGTGGTATCTAAACTCAATTTTTAAAAGGTATTTCTCAAGAGATCTCATCGCGTGTTACTATTATATATTTAAAATAGTATTTGATTATTAATAGTAAGAAAATAGTAACAGTGTAGAAATGATATAACCTTGGCCATATAAAACGAAATATGTTCTTATAACCTTTTGGTATGCGTACAGCAAGAAAATAGTATAAAGGAAGTCACTCTTAGCCTTACAGATAAGGAATTGGAAGGTTAATGGGTGTGGTGTGTAGACAACTTCTGTACATTGAGATTCAACACCTATTACCTCTCCCTTTTAAAATTTTACTTATAATCAATGATAGCTGCTTTGGTTTTTCAAAATTTAAATTTGAATCTTCTTCACGTTCTAATTCATGAGTTGATTTTGTGTTTAGCTGTTCAATTCTCATTCTACCCCAACAAGCCTTGTGGTTGCCTATGCTCTCCTTTTTTATTTATTTTTGCTTTATTTGTTTCATACGTTTTTCTCTAAACGCTTTTTCTTCCATCTATTTAAAATTTAAGTGCAAACTACTTTAACCCCTAAATAATGGATGTTATATTTTACAGCTATTTACAGTAGTGCCAACTGCCAGTGTTTGAGGAAGAAACCAATATGTCACATTGTTTTGGTGTGTGTATTTTTTTTAACACAGTTTCCTCTTTTTTACTTCGAAAAATAATGATTGTGCCAAATTTTAACTCTGTACCTCTGAGGGAAATGGGAGGATCAGTAGTGAGTCAATAACTGTACAAGATTTCATGTTTGTGTATAATTAATACATGAACAGCAGTTCTGAATGACTGAAGTATATTTCGAGATGTAACGTTTAAGCTTAAACGTCTTTTCCGAAGTTTTCAAAAGGTTGAATCTCGATGCACAGAAGTTGTCAAAAGGTTGAATCTCTATGCACCGAAGTTTTCAAAAGGTTGAATCTCGATGCACAGAAGTTGTCAAAAAGTTGAATATCTATGCTCCGAAGTTTTCAAAAGGTTGAATCTCGATGCACCGAAGTTTTCAAAAGGTTGAATCTCTATGCACCGATGTTGTCAAAAGGTTGAATCTCTACGCCCCGAAGTTTTCAAAAGGTTTAATCTCAATGCACAGAAGTTGTCAAAAGGTTGAATCTCTATGCACCGAAGTTTTCAAAAGGTTGAATCTCAATGCACAGAAGTTGTCAAAAGGTTGAATCTCTATGCACCGAAGTTTTCAAAAGGTTGAATCTCGATGCACAGAAGTTGTCAAAAAGTTGAATATCTATGCTCCGAAGTTTTCAAAAGGTTGAATCTCGATGCACCGAAGTTTTCAAAAGGTTGAATCTCTATGCACCGATGTTGTCAAAAGGTTGAATCTCTATGCCCCGAAGTTTTCAAAAGGTTTAATCTCAATGCACAGAAGTTGTCAAAAGGTTGAATCTCTATGCACCGAAGTTTTCAAAAGGTTGAATCTCAATGCACCAAAGTTTTCAAAAGGTTGAATCTCGATGCACAGAAGTTGTCAAATGGTTGAAGCTCAATGCACATAAGTTGTCAAAAAGTTGAAGCTCAATGCTTCGAAGTTGTCAAAAGATTGAAGCTCAATGCTTCGAAGTTGTCAAAGGTTGATGGTTAATGCTTCGAAGTTGTCAAAAGTTTTAAGCTCAATGCACAGAAGTAATCAAAAGGTTGAAGGTCAATGCTTCGAAGTTGTCAAAAGGTTGAAGCTCAAAGCACAGTAGTTGTCAAAAGGTTGAATCTCAATGCATCGAAGTTGTCAAAAGGTTGAATCTTAATGCACCGAATTTGTCAAAAGATTGAATTTCAGTGCATCGAAGTTGTCAAAAGGTTGAATGTCAGTGCATCGAAGCTATGAAAAGGTTTAATCTCAGTGCACCGAATTTTAAGAATGTTATGGTAAAGATGAATTTTATTAACAAAAAATAATGGAATTGTTCTTGGAAGTTTTGCCGTAAAACCATTTAGTGTAGGCCTAACTTTACATGCAGATGCAGTGTTGCGCCATATAACGCTAAATGCAAACATCTTTCACTACAATCAGTAAATCTGCCTGCATTGGGGTAGGCCTATTTAAATAGCGGTTCGGAAATTAAATTCCAACATCTGTACAAGTATAAATAAATAGTTGTTTTCTGCAGACGGATGTAATTCACAAGGGAATCGCATGTCTCGGCCTTATTACCGTTGTATTTTAAATGCAACCCTGCTTAATAACCCTCGTGTTCACTATTGACTGCGGAACCAACACCCATTTTGATAACACTAATGTATAGTTTGTTTGATTCTATAATTGCGAGCCTAAGTTTTGCGTGTGCTCCTCGTTCTGTTTTGTTTTGTTTATCTTGATCTTTTTCTTGTTCTGTATTCGCCACTTGCCCGATTTTACGACTAATGTTAAACAACTGATTTGCCTAGTCATCACCGTACGGTAGTTCTATTCGTGCTTTACGAATTTATTAACGTTGGCTTTTTCAGAAATTATTTACGAATTCACTCTCTTAACATTCATTCCAACGATCCTCTAGAACCGATGGACATCGAAGTTGTCAAAAGGTTGAATCTCAATGCACCGAAGTTGTCAAAAGGTTGAATATCAATGCACCGAAGTTGTCAAAAGGTTGAATCTCAATGCACCGAAGTTGTCAAAAGGTTGAATCTCAATGCACCGAAGTTGTCAAAAGGTTGAATCTCAATGCACCGAAGTTGTCAAAAGGTTGAATCTCAATGCACCGAAGTTGTTAAAAGGTTGAATCTCAATGCACCGAAGTTGTCAAAAGGTTGAATCTCAATGCACCGAAGTTGCCAAAGAACTAAATCTCAATGCACCGAAGTTTTCAAAATGTTGAATCCCAATGAACCGAAGCTGTCAAAAGGTTTAATCTCAATGCACCGAAGTTGTCAAAAGGTTGAATCTCAATGCACCGAAGTTGTCAAAAGGTTGAATCACAATGCACCGAAGTTGTCAAAAGGTTGAATCCCAATGCACCGAAGTTGTCAAAAGGTTGAATTCCAATGAACCAAAGTTGTCAAAAGGTTGAATTCCAATGAACCAAAGTTGTCAAAAGGTTGAATCCCAATGCACCGAAGTTGTCAAAAGGTTGAATTCCAATGAACCAAAGTTGTCAAAAGGTTGAATTCCAATGAACCAAAGTTGTCAAAAGGTTTAATTTCAATGCACCGAAGTTGTCAAAAGGTGGAATCTCTATGCACCGAAGTTGTCAAAAGGTTGAATTCCAATGAACCAAAGTTGTCAAAAGGTTTAATTTCAATGCACCGAAGTTGTCAAAAGGTGGAATCTCTATGCACCGAAGTTGTCAAAAGGTTGAATCCCAATGCACCGAAGTTGTCAAAAGGTTGAATTCCAATGAACCAAAGTTGTCAAAAGGTTTAATTTCAATGCACCGAAGTTGTCAAAAGGTGGAATCTCTATGCACCGAAGTTGTCAAAAGGTTGAATTCCAATGAACCAAAGTTGTCAAAAGGTTTAATTTCAATGCACCGAAGTTGTCAAAAGGTGGAATCTCTATGCACCGAAGTTGTCAAAAGGTTGAATCCCAATGCACAGAAGTTGTCAAAAGGTTGAATCCCAATGCACCGAAGTTGTCAGAAGGTTGAATTCCAATGAACCATAGTTGTCAAAAGGTTGAATTCCAATGAACGTAAGTTGTCAAAAGGTTTAATTTCAATGCACCGAAGTTGTCAAAAGGTGGAATCTCTATGCACCGAAGTTGTCAAAAGGTTGAATCCCGATGAACCGAAGTTGTCAAAAGGTTGTCAATGCACCGAATTTGTCAAAAAGGTTGAATCTCAATGCACCGAAATTGTCAAAAAGTTGAATCTCAATGCACCGATCTTGTCTATACAACACCCAAAATGTAGGATTTTGTTATTTCATTTTATATTTTTCCATGAAAAATCAATATTCTTTGTAACCTTCCAATTCGTTATCTGTAAGGCTGAGAGTAACTTTCTTAATGCAAGCCAGGAGGTGGTAATAACGTCTTTAGCTTTATATGGCGTTGGTTATATCTGTCATTTCTATACTGTTACTATTTTCATATTACCATCAATCATTAACAAATACAGTATTTTAAATATATATTTGTAATATGCAATACATTTTGAGACCTCTTGAGACATACATTTTAAAAATTGCGTTCAGAACCCTACTCACTTTTCTTATTTTTGAAAATAAAAATTGTGTTAATTCTATCATTTTCCAGCTTTTGATTTTGCATACAATTTCTAACTGCATTCATAACTTTCTAACTAACTGCAAATAAGTTGTCACATATAACTACTTTTTTGTCAAGTGACACAAGATTATAAAGTTATAGAAGTTTTCCTAGAGAATAATGAAAGAACAAATTTGTCCACGGAAAGCTTAATAAAATTCGCAATTTCGCTTTACGCCTAAGTTTTTTTAACCCCCTCCGCTATTAACCTTCCCATTCTAGAAACGCGTATACAACGTCAGTTATAATTTGTCTTATACGTGTTTCCATTTGTTTGCCTCGTTTAATATTCATAATGCAAATATTTTGAACAAGTTCGATAGCAAAAATAGATTTCCCGTTAATTTAAAATAAATCGTAACTTTTTCAAATCGTGCACCGATGGTGGTCGAGGTTCATTTTGCACTTTCAGCGAATTAGAAAATTCAGAACTCTTATTTACGCAGATTTTAACGCTTTCCTTGTACAAACGGGTTTGTTTATCGAAATGGTCGCTTGTCGCTACGGCAGCTACGAGCGTGTTTTTAGATAATTAGCAGGTTTCCTCTTTCACATTTACAATCTACGAATGTCGCCGTATGGTTGGTACGGATAAATGTACGAGGTATGTTCAGAAAGTAACGAGAATTTTAATTTTTTGAACAAAATATTTATTTATTCTTCTACATTGATGTTGTCTTCAAAATAGTCCCCACTGGAGATTATGCACTTGTGCCAGCGCTTCTTCCAATCCTCGAAACACTTCTGAAACTCGATCTTTGAGATAGCCTTTAGTTCTTTCAGCGATGCGCTTTTAATGTCATCTACGGCTGTAAAACGACGGCCCTTTAAGGTTCTCGTTATGTTTGGAAATAGGAAAAAGTCACACGGAGCCGTGTCTGGCGAATATGGAGGCTGGGGCATCGTTACAGTAGGCCACTACTGTTTTTGGCCAAAAATTCACTAACAAGCGATGAAGTGTGAGCTGGTGCATTATCTTGGTTCAAAAGCCATTTACACAGATCCAGGCGTTTTTTCTGATTACTTCACGCAAACGGCGTTGAACTTGTAGGTAGTACTCCTTACTGACCGTTTCATCTGGTGGCAGGAATTCATGATCCACTATGCCATTAATATCGAAGAACACAGTGAGCATAACCTTCACGTTCGACCGCACTTGTCGAGCCTTTTTCGGTCTTGGCGAGCCAGAATGACTCCACTGGGATGATTGAGCCTTAGTTTCGACGTCATATCCGTAAACCCATGTTTCGTCACCTGTTATAATACGTTTCAGTAATTCTGCATCGTCGTTGACTTCATTTAATGACTCCTGAGCAACTTCCATTCGCCGCTGTTTTTGTTGAAAGTTCAACAATTTTGGAACGAATTTTGCTGCCACGCGTTTCATACACAAAACATTGGAAACAATGTCATGACATGATCCAATCGATATGCCAACATCATCAGCGACCTCTCTAATTGTGATTCGGCGATTGTTCATAACCATTTCTTTCACTTTTTCCACGTTTTCATCGGTTGTTGAAGTGCTGGGGCGTCCAGGGCGTTCGTCATCTTCAACGTCTTCACGGCCTTCTTGGAAACGCTTATACCACTCGTAAACTCTTGCTTTACTCATAGCAGACTCACCATAGGCCTTTGTTAACATTTCACACATTTTGTTACATTTTATTCCATTTTTTAAGCAAAATTTGATACAAATTTTTTGATCCATTTTTTTTAACAAAAGAAAATCGCCGAGCTCATAAAAACACGTCTAACCTTAGTGGCTGTCACAAAGTCACCAATGAAAACAACTGAAAGTTTTATCATAATTCAAGGGCATGTATAACAACATAAAAAAAAATGTTTGACAATCGGACTCTCCAAGCCCGCGAAATTTAAAAATTCTCGTTACTTTCTGAACACACCTCGTATCCTATGCGAAGACGCAACTGTAGTGTTAAGTCATAAGAATCAAAAATTTTAAGACTCGAGATATACAAATCCTTAGAATAAGGCTGCTTCAAATCTATCTTTATTTTTGTTAGCCTAAATAAAATTGTAACTGTAGTTCTCATCTTACAGCTTGCGTTACCTTACACGTATAGGGGCAGATTTTTAAAGTAAAAAAAGGAAACGTGGAACATATTTTGACAAAAAAAAGCATACTTGATGTTATTAGAAGATCATCAGTGCGATTATTACGAAGGGATTAAACGTTTGTTAGTAATAATTTGCATTTATAATATGTTTTTACTTTCCGAAATATAAATGCATAGACTATGTTGATCATAAAAATGGTCGATCTTGATATTCTGCGGATAAATCAGTTTTCCTGTTCCCGCACGTCATTGAGTGTAGACTAAATGGTCGTTAGGTTAGGTCTATGTAGAAGGACTAATTAGCTCTATGTTCAGTATAATGATCTGCCTTCCCTAGCTTCGTCAATTCTACTTTCGTTGACGCGTTTCGGAGAACCTCCATCTTCAACGAAAGTAGAATTGACGAAGCTAGGGAAGGCAGATCATTATCCTGAACATAGTGACAATAATCCTAGCAGAAAAGAAGAAGAATATAAAAGGACTGTTTTGTCAGAAAAACTTGTAGAACCTTGATTTTTTCAGAATTGTTTTTAACGATTTTTCAAGAAATTTAGCTCTAATGTAGGTACCGAAAGTATTAAAATTAAGTTAACTTATAAGTATCCAAACACAACTAAACGAACTCCAAACAGTCTGGTTCGTGCTCAGTCCCTCAATTTTTAAAAATCAAGCCGCCCGATTTTGTTCACATTTTATTCATTTATAACTCAAGACAATAATGCAAATGTTTTTTTGAAATGTGTTATTTAGCACCAAAAAAAGTGTTAAATAATTTTAACTAGGAAAGATTGGGAAAAATAGTTTTCAGAAATGTCTCGTGGGGAGACACGAGGGGAAAATTCCGGTCTTTTCATTAAAAATTTCGTGGATCTATTTAAGTTTTCAATTAATAGATTTTTCTTAATTTCCCTTACAAAAATTAAATTGATGTAGGAATTAAATTTTGCTCGCCAACATCAGAATGACAGTAGAAGTACGGTAACCTTTCTAAATTTGCATTTATTTTTTAACGTTTAAATGTAATATTAACTTGATTTCCTTCTCGGTGTTTACCTTTAGTAGCTGCAGGCCAGGGACGCCGCGTTCCGGTTCACACACCTGATTGTGCTATCAAATTAAACATTCAGATAAGTTTTACGAGTGCCGGAAGATGCAGGAGTGGGCTTGGGAAGCAAATTAACGTCAGTGGTCTTGTCTGAGTAATAACTGCAGCCCAGCTAAAGTAAATACTCAGTGAATTTAATAGCAATTTGTTGTTGCTCAGTGTAACATGTCTGTCTAAGTATGGGGCTTTTGTCTCACTTTTTATCTTAAAACGTTCTGTTTTTTAAATTATTAAATAATGACGTTAATTCATGTTATTAAACTTTATTTTGATATATTCGTCATGTGTGTTTATGGAATGGAACAATACATGATTTTCCAACTGTTAATAAACTCTTATACTCAAGTAACAAACTTAACACTGTAAAAACCAGAACCTACTTGTCTAGAACAGTGATCAAAAAACAGGAACAGAAACATGACTGTTATCCTAAGCTGTCTGAAAAATAAGACTAAAACTCTTGAGTCTATAATACTTAGAGATTTCACCTAACTGCGTAGGAAATTGTGTCTGAAATTGGAGAACGCTATGTGTCAGCAGGGAAATGAACCACGCACTTTCAAGTTACCTTTTGCCTTGAGTCTGTAATACACAGAGATCTCACTGCATAGGAAAATGCTATCTACCAGCAGGGAAATGAACCACGCACTTTCAGGTTAACTTTTGCCTTGAGTCTTTAATACATAGAGATCTTACTGAATAGGAAAACGCTATCTACCAGCAGGGAAATGAACCACGCACTTTCAGATTAACTTTTGCTTTGAGTCTATAATACATAGAGATCTCACTGCATAGGAAAACGCTATCTACCAGCAGGGAAATGAACCACGCACTTTCAGATTAACTTTTGCTTTGAGTCTATAATACATAGAGATCTCACTGCATAGGAAAACGCTATCTACCAGCAGGGAAATGAACCACGCACTTTCAGGTTAACTTTTGCCTTGAGTCTGTAATACATAGAGATCTCACTGCATAGGAAAACGCTATCTACCAGCAGGGAAATGAACCACGCACTTTCAGGTTAACTTTTGCTTTGAGTCTGTAATACATAGAGATCTCACTGCATAGGAAAACGCTATCTACCAGCAGGGAAATGAACCACGCACTTTCAGGTTACCTTTTGCCTTGAGTCTGTAATACATAGAGATCTCACTGCATAGGAAAACGCTATCTACCAGCAGGGAAATGAACCACGCACTTTCAGGTTAACTTTTGCTTTGAGTCTATAATACTTAGAGATTTCACCTCACTTTGTAGGAAATTGTGTGACTGAAAATGGAGAACGCTATCTACCAGCAGGGAAATGAACCACGCACTTTCAGGTTACCTTTTGCCTTGAGTCTGTAATACATAGAGATCTCACTGCATAGGAAAACGCTATCTACCAGCAGGGAAATGAACCACGCACTTTCAGGTTACCTTTTGCTTTGAGTCTATAATACATAGAGATCTCACTGCACAGGAAAACGCTATCTACCAGCAGGGAAATGAACCACGCACTTTCAGGTTACCTTTTGCCTTGAGTCTGTAATACATAGAGATCTCACTGCATAGGAAAATGTTATCTACCAGCAGGGAAATGAACTTGCTTCACTCCCTTGTTAGCACTTTCAGGTTAACTTTTGCTTTGAGTCTGTAATACATAGAGATCTCACTGCATAGGAAAACGCTATCTATCAGCAGGGAAATGAACCACGCACTTTCAGGTTAACTTTTGCTTTGAGTCTATAATACTTAGAGATTTCACCTCACTTTGTAGGAAATTGTGTGATTGAAAATGGAGAACGCTATCTATCAGCAGGGAAATGAACCACGCACTTTCAGGTTAACTTTTGCTTTGATTCTGTAATACTTAGAGATTTCACCTAACTTTGTAGGAAATTGTGTGATTGAAAATGGAGAACGCTATCTGTCAACAGGGAAATGAACCACACACTTTCAGGTTAAAATTTGCTTTGAGTCTGTAATACTTAGAGATTTCACCTAACTTTGTAGGAAATTGTGTGATTGAAAATGGAGAACGCTATCTGTCAGCAGGGAAGTGAACCACGCACTTTCAGGTTAAATTTTGCTTTGAGTCTATAATACTTAGAGATTTCACCTCACTTTGTAGGAAATTGTGTGATTGAAAATGGAGAACGCTATCTGTCAGCAGGGAAGTGAACCACGCACTTTCAGGTTAAATTTTGCTTTGAGTCTATAATACTTAGAGATTTCACCTCACTTTGTAGGAAATTGTGTGATTGAAAATGGAGAACGCTATCTGTCAACAGGGAAATGAACCACACACTTTCAGGTTAACTTTTGCTTTGAGTCTGTAATACTTAGAGATTTCACCTCACTTTGTAGGAAATTGTGTGATTGAAAATGGAGAACGCTATCTGTCAACAGGGAAATGAACCACACACTTTCAGGTTAACTTTTGCTTTGAGTCTGTAATACTTAGAGATTTCACCTCACTTTGTAGGAAATTGTGTGATTGAAAATGGAGAACGCTATCTGTCAACAGGGAAATGAACCACACACTTTCAGGTTAAATTTTGCTTTGAGTCTATAATACATACAGATCTGTTTGCATTAAAAAAATTGTGTGGTTCAAAATGCTATCTATCAAAATGGAAATGAGCCATTTACTTCTAGCTGAGTTTCAGGCAGACTGAACTCCGCTTCCGTTTGTCGTTTATCTTCATTTCGCTCAGCTTTGCTCCGCTCAGCACAACTACGTTCCACGTTTAGTGACCGCCCGACCTGAAGGTGACCGCCACATGGAAATGTAAAATCGACAGTTGTACGCGTTGGTTCTTTTATAATTTATTCTCGAAAATAATTTTTTATTTTATTTGAAACTAAATACACTGACTTAAGGTTATGATTACACGAGCAAATGTGTGCGTAAAATCTGAGATTTTTCGAAATTTTATGCAGATTTTCCGGATTTGTTTGTGGCTGCGATTCAGAATTTTGTGAGCTGTGTGAAATGTTTTCGCACCATTTTGTCCTATTGTTGATTTTATTTCAGTTTGTCTTTGTTAAAGATAATGTATCGCCAGATAAATCGTTCCGCCAACGTCGGTTATTATAGATCGTACGTTCAATACCTATACGACACGCAATTAAAAAATATTTCAATCAGAGTTTGCCGCTCTTTTTTCCCCTGAAATGCAATAACAATTAATATTGTTCTCGTACGCACGTCGGGGGTGTGAATAAGTTACAGAGGCACTGTGTGCAGTGGCGTTGTGTACGTTCAGCTAAACGAGCCACTTTATACTTACTGCGCATACAGGAATCAGAGTGAAAGAGTAAATACATATTTTAATAATAAATGCATAGATCTATGATTCGATAGAAATCTCTCTCTCTCCTCTCTCTCTCTCTCTTCTCTCTCTCTCTCCTCCCCCCCCTCTCTCTTTTTTCCAACTCAGTCTATCTCCCTCCCTCATCTTTTCTCCAGAAAACCCAAAATTGTACTTTACTATAAATATCCGTGACTTTTTCCATGATCAGGTCAGTAAATAAATGAATGAATTTGTAAGTTTACTATTGCACTGCGACCTTTGTATATCTGTTGTGCCCCCTTTCTATATTCCTGAGATTTCAGTGTTAGCGTCTTTTTTTAATTCCTTATAAAAGTTGTATATTGGTACTCCTCCTACTGGATACATGTGGAGGGACGTTATCACAATGGACACAGTAGAAGAGTTGATTAGTTTGGTCAGGTGGTTTCTACCTCTCTGACTTGAATTGTAGTATACGAGGTGTGGCTATTAAATAACGAGACTGACGCTGCGGCGGAACAAGTGCGCATGCGCCAACCGCCGTTGACCGACAGCTGTTTAGTCTGAAGCTTTCTCTTCAGAATGCAGTTAGTCTCGTTTGTGTAACCAACACCGTTTAGTCATAACCTTCATTTCCGTTAGTGTTGTTATTTTGTTTTGCCGGAAAAATGGTTAGTGTAAAAATAGAGCAACGATTCGTTAAATTTCACTTCAAACTTGTAAAAACCGCTGCTAAAACTTATAATTTACTGAATGAAGTGTATGGCAGTGAATGTTTATCGCGGGCACGTGTTTTTGAATGGTTTAAGCGTTTTCAAGATGGCCAAGACGTTGAAGATAATTCGCGGTCAGGTCGCCCTTCAACGTCAAAAAACGGATGACAATGTCGAAAAAGTTGCTAATTTGATTCGGTCTGACCGTGATTAAGTATTCGTGCAATTGGTGAAACTGTAGACATTGATAAAGAATGTGTACGGCAAATTTTACGTGACAATTTGAACATGTGAAAAGTGTGTGCCAAAATGGTGCCGAAAATTTTCACGTTTGAACAACAGGCAGCTCGCAAAAATGTTTGTACTGACACTTTGGATGCCACTGAAAATGACCCAAAGTTATTGGACAGGATAATAACATGTGATTAATCGTGGTTTTTTACGTATGATCCGGAAACAAAGAACCAATCCATGCATTGGAAGACCCCAACTTCACCGAGAGCCAAAAAAGCAAGAATCAGCAAGTCAAAATTTAAAGCAATGATGATTGTTTTTTTCGGTATTCATGGGATTGTGTACCTTCACTGGGTTCCTGAAGGTCAAACAATTAATAAATATTACTACCTTGAGGTACTTGGTAAACTATGTGAAAGAGTAAGGAAAAAACGACCCGAAATGTGGAAGGACAAATCATGTTTTTTTCACCAAGACAATGCGCCAGCTCATTCCGCGTTATCAAGAGGTTCTTGGCCAAATACAGCATCCCAGTGTTAAAACATCCACCTTACTCACCAGACCTTGCACCATGTGACTTCTATCTGTTCCATAAGGTGAAATCTGCATTAAAAGGGACGAGATTTGAGTCCGTGGAAGCTGTAAAAGTGAAAGCGGCAAGAGTCCTGAAGGAGTTGACAGAAGATGACTTCCAGCACTGTTTCCAACAATGGAAAATTCGCATGGAGCGTTGTAGGGATAGAGAAGGGGTGTATATTGAAGGTGATAATAAGTAATTATGTATAAAATGAAAAAAAATTTTTACAACGTCAGTCTCGTTATTTAATAACCACGCCTAGTATAACATCAGACAGACAGTGTAACACTGCACAGGACTCGGACTGGGTAGCGGATAAATGAATGAGTTTGTATGGTTACTACTGCAATGTTACCTTTGCTATGTTAGATTTGTTAAGCTCCCATTCTGTATTCTTGAGGTGCTCAGTTACAGCGCCTTCTCCAGTCCCAGACTCTTTATAAGCTATAGGATTCGGAGAGGATTCGAGGTGGATAGTTCCCTCACTTCTAACTGGACACTTCCCAGTTCCTTATTCCTTATTGATGTGCTTGCATATGCTTGCTCTGCTAATGCCCTTTCAATATTTCCTTCGCTTGACCCTCATTACTGAGGTTCTGCTCCATTTGGCCTACATTTTTATTATACGGTAAGATCTCGCTCATTCTAAGGAAATGAAGTCCACCGATACCGAGCCTTGCATGCATGGGTAAGGCTACGGTACACTGGGAGGTCGCCAGGTCTCCCAGAGCTTCGGTTCACCATTAGGCCGGTGGCATTCACTCCATTAGCTTGTGTCGCTTTACGCTGTAGAGTTAGCCAAGTTGTGTAGAGTAGTGAATTTGTATATCTTTAGTAGATGATTGAGAGTAGTATGAGCTAGAGGTGGGCGTTTCTGCTATTTTTACAAAACGTCAACAAACTGTTTGTTGAAGAAAAAAAGCTGCTTTTTAAAACAGTTTGGGAAAAACTGGTTTAGAAAAATTAAATTCAAAGTTGTATTAGCAGCTAAAACATAAAGCACATAAGTTCAGTTTTCTAAGACTACTTTTTCATTTCCATTACCACCATGTCCTTAACTGTTTTTGGGTGTAAAGCATTTAGAAAAAAATAATCCTTACAAGTGTAGTAATAATTAAATTACATTCTCAAAACGTAATAATTATGTATGCCATTTTATATTTATAAAATGCAATGAATTTCTAATAGAAGCATTTTTTTTTTTTACTTAAAAATGGAATAGTCCTTTGCATGTTTACCAAAATGCAAACGATTTAGAATATTTTTAGTTGATTAAAAAATATTGATGATTGATAATAAATATAAAAAATATGTTTAAATAAAATTAGGCTCTGTATCTACAAAATGTGAGAGGTTGTTACTACAACTCGCAACAAAATAGAGATAAACGTTGACAGTGACCAAACAGTTCTTACTACACTACAAGCAACAAGCAACTTTGGAATAAAAGGAAAAAAAGCAGGTAGAAGAAAAGCAGTTAGCAGGCAAACAGCAGGAAAACAGTTTTAGCGCTTGCGGCAACGTTCGAATAGAACAGTCGGTTCCTTGTTTAACAAATCATAAACCAGTCCAAATCAAACGGCTTGTTTCCGTTTGAAAAAGCAGTTTGTTTGTCGTTTATAGAAAAGCCGTTTTTTTAACAGTTTGGTGTTCCACTACTAGTATGTGCTGGAGTTACCGTGGGATCGCTAAACCCATCAGATACACAAAAGACATACAAAAGACGTTGATATGTGTAACACGCCTTTAGCATCTAAATTTCAGCCGACAGTTATCTTTTGTATCCAAGGCCAAATCACTGAAAACTTGAGCTGTTAGAAACAGTTTTTTCCAATGTATTTCTTTAATAATAATGACATTTACACCTAGTATCTTTCTAATTTGTGTCTATGGTCGGACCCACACTCGTTTTTTTTTGTTTTTCTGTTCTTTTTTATTATTTAGTAGCGCCATATCAAGCAAAATATGAATAACCCCAAAATATATCTAGTTAATAATCCAGCTGATCAAAGAAATTTGACAATGTAATGTTTTCTTTTATACACCTTTGACAAATATTTGAACAAGATATATGGTTAAAGTTTCATCATGTTATTGACAAGTACCTTTGATAAAATAAAGATATTTGTTAAGATATTGTAATGATAGAGTAAAGATATTACAAAAAGTAATTTACTTGTATCAAAATTAAATGTGTTTGCAATAAGATGACAACCAGTTATGGCTTACAATTTTGAGATGTCATTAGCAACTGCTTTTCTTTAACGTGATAACGGCCGCCTCGGTGGCCTAGTTGATAGCGTACTGGGCTTTCACCCCGAGGACCCTGGTTCGATTCCCGGCCAGGGCTTGGCATTTTCATACGCTGTAAATCATCCCATCGTCTGCATTAGCTCAAGACTGCACAATAGTCGGACGTTAAAAAAAAAACCATGATAACCAAATATAGACGCTGAACAACGCAAAACGAAACAAATACGGGCTTTATAATGCTACTCTAAACAATTTATTCTAAACTCAACCAACAGCTAACGCGCCGTGCACGCGAGAACGTAACAAAACGAATTTTAAACTCTTCCAAATCGCTGACAACACACACCCAGGACCCACGTTTATTGCTCTCATCCGAATAATATATAACATTATTTTTTTTGTTGCTAGAAATGATTTTATATAATAACCCCGGCAAGGTCTTATCGGCCTCAGAGAGCAGGGCAATAAATTCCGTATAATAAATATATATAATGTTTTATTGCTAGTAGATAATATATTTTTTGTGCGTCTGAACGCTACAATGTATTATTAGTGGTGACCGCGGGGTATGTTGTGTATGTAATTATAATCTTAAGTAATGGCGGAGCGGAGCGGAGCGAAGCATTGTATGTTTGTTTTTATAGTGCTATAGTTTTATTACAGGTTTTGACTTCATCATACAATAAATACCGGCTTCTTGGAAGAGGTACGTGTATGCTAATTGTCGGTATATTGTTTTCATTGCACTCGACTAGTTATTAAAGCTTTTACAAAGGTTCGCCTAATTCCACGCCGCTCCTTCGCCGGTAATGAGCACAATATAGGCAGTAAAATCAACACGCAGCGTATTGGTGCATTATTTACACGTTCGGCGTCTGTCTTTTGCACGTTAAAACTTTCGGCTGAAATGTTCAGTGAAGTTTTGGTGAAACAGTCGCTTAGTATCGATTAAATTGTTCTTTTATTATGTTTTAATAATATGAATCAAATTGCAGACAAAAGTGGTTTTGCTAGAATTCATTATAATTGTTTATTTTGCACGTGTGCCATCTATTTTCTGTATTTTTGTTTTTTGTTTAGTAGCTGGTTAAGAAAGAACAGAGTACACAATTGTTTCACAACTTGGATAACAAATTTTGAGTTAGGGTATATATTTTTTTTTAACGTCCGACTATTGTGCACACTGGGGCTAATGCAGACGATGGGTTGATTTATAGTGTATGAAAAAATCGAACCCGGGTCCTCGGGGTTGACGTTATTAGGCGGATAGTTAGGGTATATACGTGATTTCCATTATTCTTGTTTTATTGGTCGAGCGAAGCGATGTGTCTGTTACAACTCGACTGTTCGCCGTTTCATTGGTGTGTTCGTTTCTTTGTTACGCAGTTTTGACGAAACGCATTGACCGATTGTTTTAAAATTTGTTACGGAGGCTCCTTGTATAAAGCCCAAATGACGTATTTATAAGATTTCCCCCCATACTTCTAATTTAAGATGACGGCTTCTGATTTAACGATGAGTGTAAGGTGTTTTGGCAAAAAGCATTAATCAATTGTTCTAAAGGAGATGTATGCAAACTGTCCCCATTCGTTTCCATTTCAAAATGGCGATCTCCGGTTTACAGTAACGAGTGTGTGCAGTTTTAGCCGAAAACGCATCGACCGATTGTTTTGAAATTTTGTACGAAGGTATCTCTTGTGTAACACAGTCCTATTTACTTCCGTTACAAAATTGCGACCTTTGATTTAATGATAACGAGCGTACGCAATTCCATTCAAACGCATCGACCGATTGTTCTGAAATTTGGTCGAAGGTACCTTGTATAATGCCCGAAAGACCTATGTGTAAGATTTATTTACATTTACTTCCTTTTCAAGATGGCTGACTAATTATTTTATTTTATTATTTTTTTTTTTTTTTTTTAAGGCGAAAAGCACATTGAGGCTATTATCGCCTTCCTAAATGTAAGTGTGAGTGTAAAAAGTTTAAGTCGTAAGTGTAGTGTTGTAAGTGTAAGTGTGTGTTAGACTCGGGTACCACGAGGGACGTCTAAATCCTCTCAATAGGTGCAGCTAGTCCACACACCCCTGTGGGTTGACTCTTATACAATGATAATAGTGTAGTTGTTGGTTATTTTTTGTAATACTGGCTTAACGGCAAAACCTATCATAATATTTACCGCTTCATGAAGAAAGAGCATAAAATTTTCAACAAAGTTCGTCCATTGATATGTTTTGGTAAAATTACGGTTGGCGATTAAACTGGCGTGGAGCGTTCTGTATATTAATTAAGAGTATACTGCACGGTCTGCTGTTCAGTGCTATACTCTGAACTGCTTTTCTAAATTTTCGTGATTCATACCTCATACCTCCTCCCCAAGCATACATCAATAAATAATTGTTCAGTACAGTAGGGTACGTTTGACAGATTGCTATTTCTAATTGCCGGCGAGAATGTGACGACATCAAAATATCTCTTGACACTTGTTACATTTCTGGCAGCGGCCGGGTCAGAGGCATGAAGGTATGACAGTGCATAGGCATTGTTGTGGTCGTTTATACCGCTGTGGCTGCCGGCTGTGGTATGCATACCTTCATATGACTGCATCATTTACACCAAATACTCGGTTAAATCCAATCTTTGTGAAAATAAACACTGATAGAGCTAGGTTTCTATGAATGACCTAGGGCTGTGATGCTATATTGTTAAATGCGGTATAGCCATAGTTACGCGATCTGTCATATAGCCTAAATGTAGTATTCTCAAGTTGACAGAGAATCAACGACTTAGAGAGTTCATATCATTACTGTTAATTTGTACTGTTTCGCGCAGGCGTATTTGTGTGCAACAGTAACGCACCCCTAGCGCTTAAACGCCAGTTTGAAAGGTTATAAAACGTGACATTTGTGTTAAATATTCCAGTCCAATTCGAAATAAACAATATCTGTTACGACCCTATCTTCATCATATAAATAAAGAAATAAAAAGTTGTATTAAATAGCCTGTATATTTTTACAGTTTTGCTGTTCGTTGACACACAAAAGGGGTGTACATTGCTTATTACGGTTTGTGTTTTGGTTTTTCAAAAAAAAAAAAAAAAAAAAAAAAAAAAAAAAAAAAATACGATAGCAGCAGAGCTCGAAAAAGTTAATGCACTCCATTTTTACATTCTCTTTGTACGACTTTGTTATACTAACCAATCTGTGTGTGTGTGTGTGTGTGTGTGTGTGTGTGTGTGTGTGTGTGTGTGTGTGTGTGTGTGTGTGTGTGTGTGTGTGTGTGTGTGTGTGTGTGTGTGTGTGTGTGTGTGTGTGTGTGTGTGTGTGTGTGTGTGTGTGTGTGTGTGTGTGTGTGTGTGTGTGTGTGTGTGTGTGTGTGTGTGTGTGTGTGTGTGTGTGTGTGTGTGTGTGTGTGTGTGTGTGTGTGTGTGTGTGTGTGTGTGTGTGTGTGTGTGTGTGTGTGTGTGTGTGTGTGTGTGTGTGTGTGTGTGTGTGTGTGTGTGTGTGTGTGTGTGTGTGTGTGTGTGTGTGTGTGTGTGTGTGTGTGTGTGTGTGTGTGTGCGCGCGCGCGCACACACAGTTACACAGTTATTTAAAAACAACATCCATCCGTCTTTTTGCCTATGGAAATCACTAGAAAATAAACTATTCGACCGATTTCTGTGAAATGTGGTACACAATACTGTTGATAAAATACATACTGAATCGTTTCCATTCATCTTGGGACTATATTTAAGTGGCTGAAGTGCATGAGGAAGTGAGTAATCTGACGTGAGAAGAAAAGTAACTAGAATTGGACAATAATAACCTTTTATATACTATTGCGCTAAGCATTCCGATCGGTTTTGTACCAAAAATTAGAACCTCCGTTATTGAAACTACACATATGGGTACCTACAGGTTCGTCAGAACACCAGGGAGCTCTCACGCATCATAAGGTCTTACAAGAAAATAAAACCGGTAAAATTTTTATAAACAAAGTTCCAGGAACAGTATGAAGTGTTCCCGTGGAGTGCAGCACAGTGCAGGGCTAGGTGACAAATAATTGTGTGTGTACCAGAACAGCTGATTGCAAAAATACATTGTTGTAAGTAATATTTAAATTATTACGGTTTCCAAGACTTAAATAATTATTGACCGAATCAATTTTGGAAGTAGAATCGGTAAAAGTTTTAATAAAAAACTCTGATTTTAGTAAACAGTAAATACTGTAGCCTAATTTAGGTACTTAATGTATAATCCTGGTTATGTTAAGTTCATGTTCGAATTCAGTTATTTTTGTTATAGATTATAGTATTATATACGGAAGTACAACAAAGTAAAGCATTTTGTATTAAATTACCTAAATATAATGAATAAAGTAACAAAGAAGTTTTTTCTGTTCATTGTTGTATATTATTCGTTTCTTTCTCCCATTAAGTGCGAAAGGTCGCACGGGCCCACTAGTATTATTATTTGATAGTAGTAATAAAATACGTACATTCCGAGCTACGGTTTCTTTTAGGGTAAACAAATTGACGTTTTTCTCAGTTCAGCAATTACTTTAATAGGCATTGTTATTCGTTGGGTGTTATATTTCAAAATTTCTAGTTACTGCTGCATCTCGAATTTTAAATGATGCGCTTGATTAATACTGACAAATGAAAACATATTTGTGATATTATTTTACTGTAAAGTTATTTAGGTGTCTTGGAATTTACGTCCAACACTGTGTTTTGGAATTCATTTCGAAAAACGAATCGCAGATCCATCCGTCACAACGTTTTTGCCGTTTTTTATTGAAACCGTTCCCACTTTCGATTTCCTTATAAATTCGTATGCAATGAATGTTATTACAGTAACAGCTGTTTTATTAATGTTGTATTTCTGGCGCGTTTCCGGTTCGAAATAAGCACCAAGAAGAAACCATCTCTTTATAATTCGTAGTGTTTTTACTATTTGCTAAGTTTAATTTTAATTAGTTCCTCCCTTCTCGCCAGAGAGCGGTTCTATAATGTAATGTAATTGAGCCTCCAACCTCTACCCCCTCCCCTTCCGGCCCTCACTGCTCATGTCTGAGATTAAAACCTATTTATATTTCATTTTATAAAGTTCTAATGATGAGTGTTTATCTCACTATTATAATTTCCTTTACGTTTACATAGTTTTTGGTGAATGTAGAGTAGAAGTTAATATTTATAGTAAATTATATCATCTTAACATGTTTATTAAGCGTTAAGCAGGTGAACAAGAAGCTTTCTTTTACTCTAAAAGAAATTTGGAACTAGTTGTAGAATCAAACGGATAGTTTTGATAGACTCTTATATGATTGTAAACTTTTTTTTAACTATTTATATTGTTTTCTTCTTTTTATATTCTTCTTCTTTTCTGTTAGGATTATCGTCACGATGTTCAGTATAATAATCTGCCTTCCCTAGCTTCGTCAGTTCTTTCGTTGACGCGTTTCGGAGAACCTCCATCTTCAAAAACTATTTCTATACTCTATTATGTTGTCTATTGAGTTATATATTCTTTAACGACCGCGTTAATTGTGTGTTTTCCGTTGTAGTACAGGAAACATTTTCACAAACGGTGGTTGAAAATTTTACTAAAAACTCAATTTTTAACAAACTCTCGTGCAATTTTTAACAACAGTTTACCTTCAGATAATTAGGTTTAAAAAATGTTTACATACTTTTTATAGTTTTAAAAAAATAGTACAAAAACTGTACATCATTAAAAATAGAAACTCGTATTCTACGAAAAAAACATTTATTTTTGTTTTCTTCGATTTAGTCCCAAACCACAAATTAATTTTATTTAGAATTTACTTCAGTGACATGAGTTATTACTTAGAAACTCTGATGTTTTTGTTAATTCCTCTTTTAATTATAATATTATATATATATATATATATATATATATATATATATATATATATATATATATATATATATATATATAGTGGATAGCGTATAGGCTTTCACGCTAATCGGTCCCATTGGCATTTTTTGTATAAATCAAAAGTAAGGACCTACTTTTTTAAAAATATATTACGCTAATCGGTCCCATTGGTTTTGTACCAAAAATAAGGACCTACTTTATATGGTGAACCTATACTTTCGTCACTACACCGGGGAACTTTCAAGCTTCGTACGTCTCCATTTTAAGGCTTTACAATAACATTAAACCGATAAAAGGCCTGTAAACAATATTCGAGGAGCAGTATAAAGTCAGAGAGCAGCACAATGCCGATATGGGTGACAAATAATTGTGTGTGTATCAAAACAGCTGATCGATAAAAAGTACATTGTTGAAAGTAATATTTGAATTATTACTGTAGCCAAGCTTTAAATAATTATTGTTCGAGTCAGTTTTGAAAGTAGAATCGGTAAGACAATTTAAGTCAGTTCTAGTAGATAAACAGTAAATACTGAAGCCTAATTTAGGTACGTAATGTAAAATCCGATTGTTGTAGGTTTCATTTGTGAATATTTCAATAAGGTACAATGTTAGAATTCCGACATTAATTTTATAGGTTATAGTTTTAAATACAATAGTTAGGCCTATTTTTTAAAATAACCTAAATATAATTAATGGACATTGCTTTATTAACAGGTCATACAAGTATTGAATATAACTACAATGTATATTTTAAGAGCATTCATATTGACAAGAAATAGTAGGCCTATGTGGTTTTGCAACGATTTTACTTAGGAAGTGATCTTAAAATATAAGTACCGAGTTACAGATTAATGTGTTATAGTAATCAAATACCATCTGATGGTATTATTTGAATTATTTTATTTACAGAATTCTTGCTTTTTTACATTCAGTTATGGATAGCGATTTCGTTAAAAAACGCCGTAACGTATTTTCCTTTTCGTCCGTGTAACCAACAAGGAAAGTTATGATTGCCACCATATTTCATGTCACTTGCTATACATTGTATGTTATTCGTTTCTTTTTCCCGTTGACTTCGAAAGGTCCTACCTGTATGTTTTAATGTAATACAATTTTTATATGATTGTACGTAATAAATCATATCCTCATATATTACAAAAATTTTAGAAAAATCTGATGTATTGGTTTTAGTAAAGTAGGCATATTTTTTTAACCAGGCTAAATTTCGTCGATATCATTAAACTCGTTTAATCTACGTACAGGCAGTCCAAAAACATTTTTGAGTTGGAGTTCGTAATGGAGTTAGACTTTTTGATGGGACTTTGTAATGTATTTAAAAAATGAAAAATATTTACGGTTTTATACACACACACACACACACACACACACACACACACACACACACACACACACACACACACACACACACACACACACACACACACACACGCACACGCACGCACACACACGCGCGCGCGCGCACACACACACACACACACACACACACACACACGTTTCGGTTCAGTAGCAACTCAAAGTAAAACTGCCAATTGTGATATCTTTTTGACATAATGTTTAGACGCCTGAGGCTCGTTATTAATAGACGGGCAGTTATACTGACAATAAGAAGTAATTATATTTTACACAGTTTCTGTGGCATTTATTAAACGCAATTAATGTTCAATTAAAGCTTTGCCCCATTTGTAATGGCTACTAAACTCGGCAGCCATCATGTAGCAGCGGGCAAATCTATCTAAGTTATGTGATGCATCGAAATATCCGACTTGAAGGATTAGCCATTACAATACGTGTATTTATCAGTTTTATTATTATAAAACTCGAGTCCAAAGAAATTATTTTATGACGGTCTGTCTGTGCGTTCACAGTCCAAATTGTTGGAATTACTCAAATTTCCGACGTGCTACGTCAGTGAGTAAATTTTGGAATGAAGAAAATTATTTAAAACGAAAAACTTGACGGAACCTTTTGAAATGACTACTTCTTATCGCGGGTATGGCTGTTTGTTTTGCACGGGGAAAATTCAATTTGCCGTCACGGAACGCTCTAACACTCTAGTGTACGCGGGAAACAGCCAATGTGATGTCCAACGACATGCGCAGAGCAACAGCTGATTTCGCACAATAGCTTCCATATCATTTCAATTGTGGTTATGTTTATTGTTGTTTTTAATTTAAAAAATATGTATTTTCTAAATTTGTGTAGTTAAATTATTTAATTTGTGTGACCTGTACCAATTTTTGGATGCCAGGATCACAAATATTATATTTATTATTATACTTAGACAGTATAACTGTCAAAAGTAGGGTTATAAACTGATTAATTATTAAAGTCCCTTATATAGCCTAAGATACTTAAATTCGTAGTCTGTGACAGTTTCAGTTAATGTTTAAGTTGTGTACCTACACACACGCGAAATTTAATACGAAAATAATTTTCAAGAGTTGCCCTTTCCTGCATGCATCGAATTTTTTATAAAAATAATTAAATCATAATAATGAAAAAGTGTACAATTAGGCATGCCAAAAAACGTAGTTTTTTGTTAATTTTAAGGTTAATGAAAAAAGAAGTTGGAAATAAAAATGATTGGAAATTTTATTAAATTGTGGTCTGGAAATATAGAGACCACTTGCTAGCGGAGGTAGCTGAAAGAGCAGTTCCACCGTACCTTTAGCTCATACTACTCTCACTCATCTACTCAAGACACAGGTAGTGTCATACTACTCTCATTCATCTACTCAAGACACGGGTAGCTCATACTACTCTCACTTTATCTACTCAAGACACAGGTATCTCATACTACTCTCATTCATCTACTCAAGGCACAGGTAGATGAATTATTACTACTCATATTACTCTCACTCATCTACTCAAGACACAGGTAGTGTCATACTACTCTCATTCATCTACTCAAGACACGGGTAGCTCATGCTACTCTCATTGATCTACTCAAGACACAGGTAGCTCATACTACTCTCACTTTATCTACTCAAGACACAGGTAGCTCATACTACTCTCATTGATCTACTCAAGACACAGGTAGCTCATACTACTCTCACTTTATCTACTCAAGACACAGGTAGCTCATACTACTCTCATTCGTCTACTCAAGACACGGGTAGCTCATACTTCTCTCACTTTATCTACTCAAGACACAAGTAGCTCATACTACTCTCATTCATCTACTCAAGACACAGGTAGCTCATACTACTCTCATTCATCTACTCAAGACACGGGTAGCTCATACTACTCTCATTGATCTACTCAAGACACAGGTAGCTCATACTACTCTCACTTTATCTACTCAAGACACAGGTAGCTCATGCTACTCTCATTGATCTACTCAAGACACGGGTAGCTCATACTACTCTCATTTTATCTACTGAAGACACAGGTAGCTCATACTACTCTCATTCATCTACTCAAGACACAGGTAGCTCATACTACTCTCACTTTATCTACTCAAGACACAGGTAGCTCATACTACTCTCATTCATCTACTCAAGACACAGGTAGCTCATACTACTCTCATTCATCTACTCAAGACACGGGTAGCTCATACTACTCTCACTTTATCTACTCAAGACACAGGTAGCTCATACTACTCTCATTGATCTACTCAAGACACGGGTAGCTCATACTACTCTCATTGATCTACTCAAGACACGGGTAGCTCATACTACTCTCATTTATCTACTCAAGACACAGGTAGCTCATACTACTCTCATTCATCTACTCAAGACACATTCACTACTCTATATAACCTGGCTAACTGTAAAGTGTAAAGCGACCCGTGCTGATATAGTACTCGTATTTGGTATCGGCCTAAGTGAGTATCAAACGGAGCCGTGAGGTACCTTGCAAACCATGCATACGGGGCTCTGTGTGGGCGGACATAACTTCCCTAGCTACTCGTGTTCCCATGAGTAAGAATGTAAATAGAATGATCGTGAATTCTGCGCTCAACAAAAAGCTGGCCAAAATTGTAAAAATTGGCCGTATAGATTTTGATTATATTTTATGAAAATGTAGTATTTAAGAAACCAAAAAACCGTACGAGTCGCTTCAAAAACCCGGTTCGGGAATTCCCATCTGCTTGCTTCTGAAAATCTGTTCATCGGGTTTGCGATAATTTTGGTTCTAATTTGAATTTTTGTAATAAGGTCTTAATAGACTACTAAGTTTGGAATAACAGAAATTATGAATTGTGAGTCAGTCGAGAAAAAAAAAACTAACCTTGACCGCCGTGGATGGTTTTGCACTTTTCATTTACATCAAGCCGTAGTTTTATTTTATTTAACATTTGGTACACTGATTGCAGTTATGAATCTTAATATAGTAATTAAATTCGAGCAAAATCTTATAAGCCGATTTTGAAAAATTGGGAAGATCTCACTCTTAGAGAGATAGACTCATATGTTTTGTTTGTGTACTGAAGGTGTACTTAATGGTACAGAGTTTTTAACTAAAATGTGTTCCTAATGTTCCAAAATATTACTGCTTCTAGCATTCGATTACGTTTGTTCTTTTCTTTTCACAAGACGGTCTCGCTTTCACTAAAAGACTTTTTGACATTTGAACGGTCAAGTTATAAAGTGACCTCAGCGATAAGTGACACTGTTTTACCATATTGCAGTTGTTCAGCTTGTCGTGCCTTTATTTCATTAATTTAGCCCAGTTAATATTTAATTCAGAATTTTCTTCTTTGGGTTTTAATCGACCCATTTCGCCTTTAATTAATTTCTAATCCCATCAGCGAACCTCTCCGTCCCACACTTGTGCTGCCATATAATTATTATAAAATATTCATTTGTGCGGTGCTCAAATATTTCCTTCTTCAACGCTTTAGGGTGGATTTAATTAATTCATAAATTCTTCCATTTTGGAATTTTTAAGTAGAGTTAAATGTATTGTTACACTTGAGGGCCGTTTTTAGTTCTGTTGTAGAAACTTTCAGCGTTAACTTCGAATTTTCAAAATTATGTTTTGGTAGGCTATATATAGTTAGAAATCTGCCCTTTATGGTTTGTATTATCCACCTTAACTGACTTGTCCACCTTATTCAACTTATCCACTTTTACCAGATTATCAACCTTATCCTCCTTATCATTCTTATTTACCTTGTATCCCTTATCCACTTTACCAAGTTTATCCACTTATCATCTTATCCACGTTATCCACCTTATCAACTTTATTTACCTTATCTAGCTTATCCAACTTATCCACGTAATCAATTTTATCCACCTTTATCACCTTATCCACGTTAACCACCTTATCCAACTTATACACCTTTTCCACTTTATCAGTTTTACCCACATTATCAATCTTATTCACCTTATATCCCTTATCCAACTTATCCACCTTACCAAGTTTATCCACTTTTATCATCTTACTCACGTTATCCACCACCTTATTAACCTTATTTATCAACTATCCAGCTTATCCAACTTACGAACGTTATCCAACATATCTACGTCATCGACCTTATCAACCTTATTTACCTTATCTAACTTATTCAACTTATCCACCTTCTCCAATTTATATACGTTATCCAACTTATCCATCTTTATCATCTTAACCACATTTTCCACCTTACGCGCTTCGCTACAGCATAGTTTTACAAAACAATTTCCAAAGTAAAGTCGCTTAACAAGCACGAAGGTTTTGAGGAAAGTTCGTTTTGAAGTTACTATGTTCAGTATAATGATCTGCCTTCCCTAGCTTCGTCAATTCTACTTTCGTTGACGCGTTTCGGAGAACCTCCATCTTCAAAAACTATATCTATACTAGTCACCAATATTATGGCCCGTCCTATTTATAATTTTCTATCTCCACCTCGTACCCCTCCTCTATTCAACACGTGTACATTAAACCTGACGTGCTCGCTTCTGATTGGCTGTACACGTGTTGAATAGAGGAGGGGTACGAGGTAGAGATAGAAAATTATAAATAGGACGGGTCATAATATTATTCATGTTTTTTTTCGATAGATCCGATCGACATTTAGAAGTAGTAACTTCTGGATATTGCTGCGTGCGGTTTGTTGCTTCAATGTGTTTGTGTGTGTATATTTTATAAGTAATTTAATTTGAGAGAGTTTGTGCGATATTTATGCACCGATTATTTATTTACAAAATGGAGATTTTAAAGAAAACAGGTAAACATACATTTGTTTTAAAGTACGTGATGTTTAATTAAAGGCGTTTTTAAATCAACATAGCTGCGGAGTGCTGTGACCTATTCATTAGGCCAGGTGGTCCAGTTCGGTTTTGAAGCTGACTCCGCTTCCCCCCATGCCTCCAAACTTATTATCTCGTTACCTAGGTTACCGTTGCGTAGGTTAAGATTTTTAAACGCTTACATCAGTTACATTAAGATTTGAAAGATACAAACGCGTTCTTTAAACCAACTCCGCTGCCGGTTGCCGTTTGTCTTCATTCCGCTCCGATATATTGAAAATCAATCAATGAATTATATTAAAACATCCTTACATGCAGTTTATACAACTTTTAATAACTGTTTTTTTAATAGTTCATGTGTGTGTGTGTGTGTGTGTGTGTGTGTGTGTGTGTGTGTGTGTGTGTGTGTTGGTTACATAGCCTAAAATAGCCACCTCGGTGGCCTAGTTGATAGGCTTTCATCCCGAGGACCCGGGTTCGATTCCCGGCCAGGGCTTGGCATTTTCATACGCTATAAATCATCCCATCGTCTGCATTAGCCCAAGTGTGCACAATAGTCGGACGTTAAAAAAAAAATACATAGCCTAAAGTTTTAGAAACCACAATTCTGTAGTACAGACGAAATGATTTTTTTAAATGTTCAAGCGCAGCCCCTTAAGTAAGTAGTTGTCACATCAGGCTGATTTTGCAAATAGGGGATTTCAGTTTTGGCCTCAACTTTTGAAATGTTAAACGTTTTTCATTGCGATATCAGTTTAGTTCGGGATTAACTAACGCTAAATCAACGAGTCTGTTGTATAGAATTTAGAAATATTGTATAAATAAATATGTTATTTTGTAAAACAGATATCTTTATTGTGAATACATCTCATCAGTTATAAGCCAATCAATCACGTTTCGGAGAACCTCAGAAATTTTTGAAAATTTGTTTCGAATTGCGTCGAAAAGTCTTAGTGAAAAAAGTTGAATTGATAGCAAGGATGTACTTACTGTACTCACAGTGAATTAAGTTAAAGAATAAATAACGACCTAGGGCCATTATCCTATGTTGCCTTGACCTTGTTAGCGAATAACTGTTAAATTCCATTCTTCTAATATTTTGTATACAGACTTTATCGAAATATAGGCTAGAAATATTCAGTTTTTAACCACTTTCATTTGGCTCATTGATTGAATACAGAGTGTTCAAAAATATCAGTTTAAGGCATGTTTTTAGTGTTAAAACTACTGTAAATTTGGCATTGAGAATACACATAAATGAAAACACTTATGCACTTTTCTAACGAATAGTTAATTGTTCCTTAGACGCGTTTCAGCGACCACTTCGCTATCTTCAGTGAGTATACGCTGAACTCAAAGTCTATATTTTATTGTATTGTATCTGTAGAATTGTAAACTCACTGAGGATAGCGTCGTGGATGATAAAACGTTTCTGAGGAAAACTAAACTATTTTTGAAATATGCGTTAAAGTACTTATCTTTTTAATTATTTTAAATGCATCATTAAGGCCACCAAATTCGGAGTGGACTACGCATTCAAGCCAAGCGGCATTGTTGGGTTCCGCTCTCCGCGTAGCGTCGACTCTGTCTTGGTTCAGTTTGAAGTTGATTCCGATTCCCCCCACCATGCTGACCACGCCTTCAAACTATTTATTTCTTGTTACCTAGGTTACAGTAGTCCTAATATATTTCGATTTAAAAGATAAAAATGCGTTTTTTAAATTGTCTGAATTCCGCTTCCGGTTGCCGTTCAACTTCCGCTCAGTGATCGCCCGGCCTAACTTATAATGACTCATATAGACTACAGAAACACATTTAAAAGTATAATTTTTAATCCCATAATTTTAATTTGTGGAAAAAGTTACGATGTTTTAAAATAATTAATAAATAAAACTGACTTTTTTGTTCATTCTGTATTTTGAAAAGAACTTTATATATATATATATATATATATATATATATATATATATATATATATATATATATATATATATATATATATATATATATATATTATGTCCTTTCCGGATATGTAAAGATTTATATATCATCGTTTATGTAGATTTATAACTGAAATTAATGTAGACGATTTGAATTAAAGAAGTTTAATGTTCAGGAGTAGATCTAAAAGAAAAAGAAAAACTGAAATAAACCATAACACTTTCAAATTTGCTAAGTTGTACTTTTTGCATTTACTCTCGAACCGAAAATGTAATTTTTTTTTTCGAACCGAAAAACCACTGTTCTACTGGCTTGGGTTATTAAAATATATAACGAAATTTTGAAGAAAATCTCAGTCTTTAAAATAAACCGTTTTTAAGAAATTCCGTAATTTTCATTCTTTGCAAACCGGATTTGTGTTTCGAGTGGGAAAAAGTTTGTGTAGTATATTTGCTTCCCTTTTTTTTTTTTTTAACGTCCGGACTATTGTGCACATTTGGGCTGATGCATACGATGGGATGATTTATAGCGTATGAAAATGCCAAGCCCTGGCCGGGAATCGAACCCGGGTCCTCGGGGTACGCTATCAACTACGCCACCGAGGCGACACAGATAACAGCAAACGGTTATAGGTTGTCTGAGCATGCTCCAATAGATATCATTTTATTTTTTTTTTTTTTTTTTTTTTTGGTGTTTAACGTCCGACTATTGTGCACACTTGGACTAATGCAGACGATGGGATGATTTATAGCGTGTGAAAATGCCAAGCCCTGACCGGGAATCGAACCGGGTCCTCGGGGTGAAAGCCCAGTACGCTATCAACTAGGCCACCGAACCGGCCCGGCCAGGGCTTGGCATATTTTCATACGCTATAAATCATCCAATCGTCCGCATTAGCCCAAGTGTGCACAATAGTCGGACGTTAAACGCCAAAAAAACATAAAATTCATTTTTCCAAGACAGTGCAAGAGCTTCACGAAAAGATTTGTCTGTATGTTTGTGTGTAAAGTATAAAAAGCCGCTTTAAAATATTCTGCTTTGAATAGTAATAAACAGAAAACTTTAATAAAATCACTTAATAAAGCAGTTAATATTTATTTTTCTTTATTGGAGTACGTAGGTACTGTATAAGAATGTTTCGCGCGAGGGTCTTCAGCTCACTTCGTCGGTGCAGCCTTAACCGGTAACTGGGACAATTATTTTAGACGCGAAACATTGTTAGATATTTCCTGAGAGAGCAAATTAGTGAACGTTATTTCAGAACTTGTAAGACTTATAAAATTACAGGGTAAATATTTATAAGGCTTTTAATTCAATGCAGAACAAATTGAATATGGTAACGTGTAAAGCATTTCCCGTCTGATACAGGCGACGAATTCATTATTTAATCATAATTTGTTTATATTTACGTTCTGTATAGCAGACAAGAAACACTAAATAGTTATTCTATCACGAAAGCACATCTGAAAAAGTTTTTCCATCGACGTAAAAGTGAGCCAACATAATTAAAAATAAAACATATTTCGTTTGTCTGACCCAAAAACATGGCGCGTAGTTAGAGCCCCGCAGTACGTACTTTGTTAAAGTTTAAAACTCGCGTCACAAGTTTCATAAAAGAGCGCTGCGGAGTGCCCATCCAGCCTACCTCCCCCACCTCGCGGCACAATGGAACCTTCCGCCTCCCTACCAGCCCCCATATACAATTTTAACGAGTTCCACTGTTATATTTAATTATTATTGTAATATTTATACAGCCCGACGTTTATAGGATCCCGACTTGAAGGAGGGGGGAAAACTCCTGCAAATAATTCAAACTATATTACAACGAACAACGCCGCAACTACGTCGATCGAGGCACTGCCTTCTAGAGCATAGATTCACGATCAAACTAATCTTAGTTTTAAGTCTTCAGATTGTCATCGACTGTTTGTTGTTTGTCTTCTTTTATGTTTCTCTCTGTAAAGTTTTCTAAATCTTTAGTTTTAGCTTTACATACAGTTTATTCATTGGTTTATTTTTAATGTCTGCTAAGTTGGTATACATGCGTAAGTTTGCTATTAAACATATGTATTTGTGTAACAATATCAATCACACCGGTTTTGTGGAAGCGTTTTGAAATAATTTTGATACATCGATTTTTATTTTTAAAAAATACGATTTATACATAGGCTATAGTATGGCGTGTTTAAACGGGTTTACAGCCGTTTAAAGGTTAGTCAACAAAAAAAGTTTGTTGAACCATCGCTGGAAACCATAAGAATTTACCGATTTCAGTGAAATTTGGTGCAAAATTAACCCAACATCTAAACAAATAAGATTTTCTCAAATTCTACGTAAACAATTTTGATCCGAACATTTTACGTACAAGACGTATAGGATAAGTCCTAAATTGCCTAAAAATTTCAGGTTGTATTTTTTTCTATAGGCCAATTGGACACTAATGAGGACGAGGTATCGGCGTTAACGGTAAGGTGAAAGCAAAGGTTATGAACTGCGGCTTGAACCTAAGAATCTTTAGTTGCGCAGTTCAGAGACGCAGCAGACTGACCGGTGCTTTAGCCACATCGACCACCGAGCTCCAAATCAGGATAGAAACTTACGATAAAAAACTGGAAAATTATCCATTTTTCTCGAAATTAGTTCATCAGGGTTTGTTGAAATTTGATCATATTATTATTTCACCATGATATATTATTACGTGGATTTATAATTCAAGTCGGTGTTGAAAATTTGAAATCCAAAAACGTTATTGTTCGTGAGAAAAATCAAAAACTTGAAAAATAATCCCCGAATAACCATAAATTTCGAGAATACTTTTTTTACTTGGTTTTTCGTACACTTAAATGGCGGAATTAAAATTTTCAAAATTTGAACAAAATTTGTAGAACGGATGTTGAGGTTTAAGCGAATTTCTTATTTGTTTTGCATAACAAGAGCATCCTGTGAGAAAATTGTGTATTCATTTTTGACAAATAAAAAAACTTGTTTTTATAGCCTAAGTAGGTTTGCTCCTTATTACAACCTACACAATCCAGTTAACATAATCGAAATAGATAAATTCAGAACAACGTTATAAAATAAATCACAGCCAATCACAGATCTGTGTTTCACGGCGGAACAAGGTTTTATGGCCAATCTCTGAATTCATTTTTCGGGAAATTAGCCACAAGTGATCAGAATTGCAAAAAATCGTTTACTATATGAATTATTTTCAAAGTAATCGAATAATTGTTCGTTAATGTATAACTAATATATATTTTTCAAAATTTGTTAGAACAAGGCTTTAAAAATGTAGCAGTGAGCAGAATTGCAAAAAATCGTTTACAATATGAATTATTTTCAAAATAATTTAACTATATTTTTTCAGTAATCGAATAATTGTTCGTTAATGTATAACTAACATATATTTTTCAAAATTTGTTAGAACAAGGCTTTAAAAATGTAGCATTCGTACGGTATTTAAAAAGCTACTTAACCTAACAAGACATGAACGTTTTTGTCTTCAAACATTTTAGTATGACACTAATATCAATGACAGAGCAAAAACTTTGAACAGGATAAACTGTCGTAAAAATAAAACTACATCGAAAATGTTTCTTGAGTTGTAAAACAAAATTTGGTGCAACAAATGTGTTTTCTACTATAAAAATTAGTTATTAACAAAATGATCAAGCTTAAAGTTTTTAAAGTAGAACGAAAACGTTAAAAGTTTTGCATCAGCAATGCTAAATCAAACATGCTTGTTGTATAGTTTCGGTAAACATTATTACGTAATATGTAGTTCCAGCGTATTTTAACTCATTTCCCCATTTTTTTACTCCCTGTTCCCGTGGTTCGTCAGAAATATAAAAAAGTGTTTTAAAGCAATGCTAAATCAAACATGCTTGTTGTATAGTTTCGGTAAAAATTATTACGTAATATGTAGTTCCAGCGTATTTTAACTCATTTCCCCATTTTTTTACTCCCTGTTCCCGTGGTTCGTCAGAAATATAAAAAAGTGTTTTAAAGCAATGCTAAATCAAACATGCTTGTTGTATAGTTTCGGTAAAAATTATTACGTAATATGTAGTTCCAGCGTATTTTAACTCATTTCCCCATTTTTTACTCCCTGTTCCGTGGCTCGTCAGAAATATAAAAAGTGTTTTAAAGCAATGCTAAATCAAACATGCTTGTTGTATAGTTTCGGTAAACATTATTACGTAATATGTAGTTCCAGCGTATTTTAACTCATTTCCCCATTTTTTTACTCCCTGTTCCCGTGGTTTGTCAGAAATATAAAAAAGTGTTTTAAAGCAATGCTAAATCAAACATGCTTGTTGTATAGTTTCGGTAAACATTATTACGTAATATGTAGTTCCAGCGTATTTTAACTCATTTCCCCATTTTTTTGCTCCCTGTTCCCGTGGTTCGTCAGAAATATAAAAAAGTGTTTTAAAGCAATGCTAAATCAAACATGCTTGTTGTATAGTTTCGGTAAACATTATTACGTAATATGTAGTTCCAGCGTATTTTAACTCATTTCCCCATTTTTTTACTCCCTGTTCCCGTGGCTCGTCAGAAATATAAAAAAGTGTTTTAAAGAAAACTGTATTTTCTAGTAAGTTTTTTTATAATACGACTGTACTAATATAGAAGTGCGTCTGGCGACTTGAGGTCAACAAACGTTTCATTCGTAGTTAATGTTAGGTTAAAAAACAAAAGCCGTAATAACATCGCTGGTGCCGGAATTAAAGTTTCTACGAATTAAGTAGTGTGTTATTAGTATATAAAAAGTACGTGTACCATGATTATTAGGGTGAAACGGCGGCCAAGGGTAAGGGGTTGAGTACGTAGGCGGTCTGGCACCTGCTTCACACCTGGCGGCCAGGGTGCAAACTAAACAAATAGCTCTTTGTATTGTGTTTCGTTAACTCGTGCAAATCTGTGTACATGCTGAAGAGAGATTCGTGATTTTGGTGGTAATATATGTCACGAGATATATACAAGAAAACGGTTGATTCTGTACAAAGTGAAAATTGGAGCAAGTAATTCTCACTTAGCCTAAATTACTTTATCGTAAAAAGGCAGTTTTATACGCATTTCACTTTTGAAAGTATAAAATATGGTGATCATAAAAATTTGGATCGATATATCCGTTTTTAGATTTAATTTTTAATAAAATGTCCATTAACATGTGGTTTTGAAGCTATCGAAAGAAACTGGAAGTCCGCCTAATTCTGAAATTGGTTAAAGTTTGTTCTTTAATAAAGCAATTTATTGTTTGGGATTAAAGTAGTTTATTGTTTGGGATTAAAGATATTTATTGTTTTGGAATAAAGCAATTTATTGTTTGGGAATAAAGCAATTTATTGTTTGGGAATAAAGCAATTTATTGTTTGGGAATAAAGCAATTTATTGTTTGGGAATGAAGCAATGTATTGTTTGGGAATAAAGCAATTTATTTTTTGTGATTAAAGCTATTTATTGTTTGAGAGTAAAGCGATTTTGTTTTAAATAAAGCAATTTATTGTTTGGGAATAAAGCAATGTATTGTTTGGGAATAAAGCAATGTATTGTTTGGGAATAAAGCAGTGTTTTGTTTGGGAATAAAGCAATTTATTTTTTGTGATTAAAGCTATTTATTGTTTGGGAATAAAGCAATGTATTGTTTGGGAATAAAGCAATGTATTGTTTGGGAATAAAGCAATTTATTTTTTGTGATTAAAGCTATTTATTGTTTGGGAATAAAGCAATGTATTGTTTGGGAATAAAGCAATTTATTGTTTGGGAGTAAAGCGATTTTGTTTTGAATAAAGCTATTTTTTGTTTGGGAGTAAAGTTATTGTTTTTGAGTAAAGCAAAAATAAACCTGTCTTAGGACCACCATCGTCATTTCGTTTTTCTCTCAAATGATAAATTTGTAGGATATAAGTTAATGCGAGAAAGATTTTTTTAAATAAGTGGACATTTTTTTAAACATTGGATCATTTATTTTTAATTACAGGAATGCGATAAGGTTTGTACAAATTTAATTTAATTTGGTTCAGTTAAATCATTTTCACGATTTTTCCCAGATTGATACCAATTTTGTAAATATAACATAAGAGCTAGTTATTAAACAAATTATGATTCGAATTTAATTATTTTACACCCAGTTAAATATGTAATTAAAATGATATAGTAATAATTCGTAGTATAATTAAACGCAGGGATTAATGAATTGTCGAGCGGAGAAAACATTACAAGTGTACGGGCAATCGGTACAAAATTGTTATTTTATAACGCTTATTAATTTTAGACAGTTTAAGAGGAGCATGTAAAATTAAATACATAATTACCTTTATCCTTTCACTGTATTCATTAACCCCAGTACGTTCTGTACGCTACTTTATGCATTTTCCCCAATGATAAGTGAAATCGACCAATCCATTGCACTGTCCCTAATAAGTACGCGATTCCCGTGCGAAATTCTTAGAAGATTACCCTTTAAAATTTCCTTGTATTCTGGTAAAACACATTGAATGCTATCATGGACTGTATGGGTTCTTCGGTTTCTTTTAACTTTTCTTGCAAAAAATACTCCAATCGTTGTAAAATATTTTTGGCAATTATATTCGTTGTATTACCGACGTAATTTCAGTTTTCCTGACTTGTAATTTTGTCGTAGCAATGAATGTAAACGGACTAAAATTACAGCTAACGTAATTATAAGTCATAGCACCGAATGTAAACGGACTAGAATTACAGAACTTAATTATAAGTCATAGCACCGAATGTAAACGAACTAGAATTACAGCTAACGTAATTATAAGTCATAGCACCGAATGTAAACGAACTAGAATTACAGAACTTAATTATAAGTCATAGCACCGAATGTAAACGAACTAGAATTACAGCTAACGTAATTATAAGTCATAGCACCGAATGTAAACGGACTAGAATTACAGAACTTAATTATAAGTCATAGCACCGAATGTAAACGGACTAGAATTACAGCTAACGTAATTATAAGTTTTAGCACCGAATGTAAACGAACTAGACTTACAGCTAACGTAATTATAAGTCATAGTACTGAATGTAAACGGACTAGAGTTACAGCTAACTTAATTATAAGTCATAGCACCGAATGTAAACGAACTAGAATTACAGCTAACGTAATTATAAGTCATAGCACCGAATGTAAACGGACTAGACTTACAGCTAACGTAATTATAAGTCATAGTACTGAATGTAAACGGACTAGTGTTACAGCTAACTTAATTATAAGTCATAGCACCGAATGTAAACGAACTAGAATTACAGCTAACGTAATTATAAGTCATAACACCGAATGTAAACGAACTAGAGTTACAGCTAACGTAATTAAAAGTCGTAGCACCGAATGTAAACGGACTAGAATTACAGCTAACGTAATTATAAGTCATAGCACCGAATGTAAACGGACTAGAATTACAGTTAACTTAATTATAAGTCATAGCACCGAATGTAAACGGACTAGAATTACAGCTAACGTAATTATAAGTCATAGCACCGAATGTAAACGAACTAGAATTACAGCTAACGTAAGTCATAGCACCGAATGTAAACGGACTAGAATTACAGCTAACGTAATTATAAGTCATAGCACTGATTGTAAACGGATTAGAATTACAGCTAACGTAATTATAAGTCATGGCACTGAATGTAAACGGACTAGAGTTACAGCTAACGTAATTATAAGTCATAGCACCGAATGTAAACGAACTAGAATTACAGCTAACGTAATTATAAAAACCGTGATGGATTTTAGTGGACGCTGCAAGACAGGGCGTGGAAACGTTTGAGAAAATAGACAGTACTATTATCTCTTTAACTGTAGTTGAACAGTCTGCCGCAAGATGCCAGCAGATAGCGTTTATAAAGCTCTTGTAATGGTTATCATTCTTGTACGTTTATATCAATGGTTAGGTCAAAGAGATGGTTAGACCAATGGTCTTCAACCAATTTTGAGGCGTGGAACCCGTTAATGGTTGTATATTTTTCAACGGAACCCTTAAGAAAAATATCAAATTACTACTTACGTTAATTTTAGATGATATAAAGGAAAATTAGTATAAAAGAAATGTTAAATAATCATAATAAACGTTCATATATTGTAAAAATACAAAATGAAACACAAATAAATGTTAAACGAAAACAAGACAAAATTCAATAAAACGAAGTTAGACCACATGCTAATGGCTGGGGTGAGTCTGTTTGCCCTTGCATAATATATTGAAATCCCCTTTATGAAGATTGTTGAATTTTTAAACATAGTGAGCCGCCTCGGTGGCCTAGTTGATAGCATACTGGGCTTTCACCCTGAGGACCCAGGTTCGATTCCCGGCCAGGGCTTGGCATTTTCATACGCTATAAATCATCCCATCGTCTGCATTAGCCCCAAGTGTGCACAATAGTCGGACGTTAAACAAAAAAAAAATTAACATAGTATAGTTATTGATTACATAGAGGTTGACATAATAAAGTAATACGTGAGCAGGCCCCGCGGAACCCAGTTTCAACACCGCAGGGTTAGACCAATGGGAAAGGGTAACGTTTACAGAACTGCACTTCATGGACGCATCAGAGACAAGTGTCCAGCCACCTTGTCACTTCGACCATCCTTCCATCACCGTGTTAAAGCTTGCTGACTCTTTCCACTGCAAGAAGAAGAAGGGTCTCGAGCGTCTTGCTAACCAAACTTTCCTGGATTTTCTTTGTGCATTTCAGCCAAACAAACTTTGTTGCGAGTGGATGTAGTAGTGTCGTCACTGACAAACGGATACTTATTTTCGCAATAAACTTTGATCAGACATTGGTGAGGGTTTCTTTTTTATCAGTTTGTTTCACCCGGTCGTTTTTACTATTTTATGTTTTTGTCCTCTTATCTTCAAGCTTCTTCATTTCTCCCCTCGCAGGGGTTGTAGACTAGCTGCAACTATCGAGAAGATTTAGACGTCCCTCGCGGTACCCGAGTCTTTAACACTTTACACTCACACTTACATTTAAGGAGGCGATAATAGCCTCAATGTGCTTTTCGTCTTAAAATAACAAAAAAAGCTTCTTCTTTCCCAAATCACAGATCAATACGATGATTCCACGTGACGATTACGCCGGCAAACTGACATTGAAACCAGTTTTTGTATTTTGCATGACAGTTTACATACAACACATTCATGAGGGTTTACAATGAGTTATTGTTTACCTATATTGGTCATTGAAGGTCTGTCAGGAACTTGCTAGGTAGAACTAACCTTACCGCAACGATGTGTAGGAAAGTTTTTGTTGTCAATCTAAACCGACATAATCTTCAATGAATCACGCACACGCGTTCGTAGATTGACGGCTCAATACGGGGACAAGACCCTGTCAAGAGCTCGCGTTTTTGCTTGGCACAAGGAATTCGCCGAAGGACGGGAAGCAGTAGAAAACCTGAAGGCCAAATCACGATCGTCGGCCGGGAAGGTAATGGCCACTGTATTTTTCGACAATCAAGGCGCCTTTCACGTCGATTTCCTCCATCAACGACGCACAATAAATGCACAATATTATTGCGATGTTTTAGAGGCCGCAAAACAGTCTTTTCGTAGGAAAAGGAAATCTAAACCGGCGAGAAACGTCATTCTTCTTCACGATAATGCCCGACCACATTCGGCGAACGCTACGAGGCTTAAACTCGATCAAATTGGCTGGGAACCAATGGAACATCCCCATACAGTCCAGACTTATCACCCTGCGACTATCACCTGTTTGGGCCACTCAAAGAGGCGCTTGGAGGCCAGCGTTTCGAAGACGATTCTGCGGTGGAGACCTTCGTGCTCCAATGGCTCAATGAACGCCCGAGAACTTTTTACGAAGATGGAATTAAAAAACTTCCAATCCGGTGGGAAAAATGTGTTACTCGTGCGGGAGACTATGTAGAAAAATAAGTTGTATCAAGAATAATTTGTAAGTAAGCAATAAATTTTTTATAAAATCAGTCTCGTTTATATTTGATCAACCCTCGTAATATTATAGATGCAGGAAAATAAGCGATTGCAGAACTTTCAATTGTTTGCACTTTCTTTATCCTTCGTTGTACTTGCGAGAACCAACAGTGTTCGAACTATCGATAATTAGTTCGTGTTTATTAATTTAACGATTATTCTTATTTTATTTTCGTCACTTCGGTCGCTTATGCTACAGTCACGCCCTGTGTTACTTGTTCCTCTCAATTTACATTTTAATTTTACTTAAAAATTTTAACATTTTTCTCATTTGTTCATCTTGTCACATCTTGTCAAATTTATGTGATCCGTTATAGTAGCCGCGTGTACTGGGTTTTTTCTGCACTCTTGATTTTTTATTTCAAATTGGCGTGCCACGTTGACATTTTGTAGTCACATTTTTTTAAGGTGAGCACGAAAACATAATTTTTGAATTTGGAGATATTATTGTGTAAATTTTATAAATGATCGCAAAGTTTCTTATTTCGCGTTGACGTTTTTTTTGATACGATACGGAGAAAGAAAAAATAGAAAAGTAAGAATACCGCCAGAGTAAATATGGAATTAAGAAAGTTAAATAAACGCGGGTTAGGTGGAGAAGCACCGATAAAGAGGGTGGTTAGGTTAGGTTACAGCGTTACTCTGCTACAGTATACAGTAAACGTTACGGCCACTTGCCTCGGATTACGTCATCGTCATGCCCACACCGCCACACCGCTATGCGCACTTACTTTTATTGCCATGGCGGCAATCCTCTTCCGACTTAACAGATGTTTTTTACCCTAATTTTCCCTCTCCTTTATCCGTTGTACTTTGGGAATTGCATTGCACGTATAAAGTTTATCGGAGATTTTTAAGGAAAATTGGTAGCGCTAAAAATGTTTATTTTCTAACGTGGGAAAGCAGAGAATTTTTGGGTGATTGTTCCTGAAGTTTGTGTATTTTGGTGTTTTTATAAGCTGATGTTTTTTTTACTCTAATCTTACCTCTCTTTTATCCGTTGTATTTTGGAAATTGCATTGCACAAAGCAGAGAATTTTGGGTAATTGTTCCTGAAGTTTGTGTATTTTGGTGTTTTTATAAGCTGATGTTTTTTTTACTCTAATCTTACCTCTCTTTTATCCGTTGTATTTTGGAAATTGGCATTGCACAAAGCAGAGATTTTTGGATAATTGTTCCTGAAGTTTTTGTAAGCTGAAGTTTTTTTTTACTCTAATCTTACCTCTCTTTTATCCGTTGTATTTTGGAAATTGCATTGCACAAAGCAGAGATTTTTGGGTAATTGTTCCTGAAGTTTGTGTATTTTGGTGTTTTTATAAGCTGATGTTTTTTTTTTACTCTAATCTTACCTCTCTTTTACCCGTTGTATTTTGGAAATTGCATTGCACAAAGCAGAGATTTTTGGGTAATTATTCCTGAATTTTGTTTATTTTCATGTTTTTATAAACAGATATTTTGTGTTTACTCTAATTTTACTTCTCCTTTATCCGTTTTACTTTGAGAACTGCATTGCACTTAAAGTTCTCAGATAAACTTTTAACTAGAGTTGGTAGTGGGAAATAATGGTTTTTTCTGACATGGGAAAGCAGATATTTATTAGGTGATTGTGCCTGAAGTTTTTGTATTTTTCAAAAGACATGTTTTTTTACTCTAATTTTACCCCTCCTTTATCTTTTGCATTAAAAATGGGGAAAAAACACGTATAATGTTAGGTTAGGTTAATTTAATTTTGGTTTTGTATTAATTTGTTATTCTCCGATCGATTCTGTTTCTACTTTTGTATTTACTTAGTTCTATGATGGCCATAATCACTTAAGCAGTAATGTTTTATATTTTACGTTTTTGTTTAATAGGATGATTAAATACTTCGTATGAGGTAGGTGTTGATCCTGTAAGGTAATGAAATCGAATTAATTTAAAATAAAATAAAGGTGAAATAAAACTTACTCAAAGTCGGAAAAATACGATTATATTGGAAACGTTCTGCATAAAATTGATTTACGATCAATTAATAATTATATAATCAACACAAGCCTAATTATAATTAACCTCGGTCTCGTTAAAATAAGAGACCGTAACAATTTTGGCGATAAAAACACATATGACTTAACAGCTATTTCCAGTCCGGCTTAGTATACTATATCTAATCGTAATGAATATTTTAATATTATCTTTATTATTGTTGGCGATATTTCCATTGGCCACGTCAGACATGGCGATACATTTTATATTTATGTTTAGCTATTGCAATAAATATGTCAGTCGTGTAGTAATAACAATTAATATAATTCATTGGTACGGCTGTGCCAGAGCCGAGCTACGGCCAGTAATATTATAACATTATATTATTGCAAAACAAATTTATTATCGATTAGCTTCTATATATCGCGATCCTTTTCAACATCGATTTATCGTTTTCAATATCAGTTATATTGCTTTCTTTTTTTTTTATTTGTTTCTTGTATTCCAGGCAGTTGTAGTGATATTGTTTTTCTCGTGTAAAAATTGATTCACGGTTTTTAATTTTCAGTTTAGATTGTAGAAAACAATTAGGCTACGCTGTGAATGTGTTTTCGTTGTTATAAATGCGCGGTAGGATTTGTTTTCTCGTTGGAATCTTGGGACAAACATTTATACAGTTTGTTATTATTTAGTTTTATTTGTTTTGGTATTTTGTTTTTCTAAATATTATTTAACCACGTTACTTAATTCAAACTTTGTGGTGTCATTTGTCCACTTTCACTGTGTCGTTGTATAAAAAAGAAGGGATTTCAAAAATTAAAATACTTGACCGAATGAAGTTTTTTTTTTCAATTCGACCGTTCGGCATTCGGTTTGTCTGTTTTTTACGGAGGTACCTTGCATAAAACCCGAACTAACGACGTATGTAAAAGACGTTTTACCATTCATTTCCGTTTCAAGATGGCGGCCTCTGATTTGCAGACGATTGTACGCAGTTTTGGCCAAACGCATTGACCGACTGTTTTGACATTTGTTACGGAGGTACCTTGCATAAAACCCGAACGACGTATGTGAAAGTCCTTTTACCATTCACTTCCGTTACAAGATGGCGGCCTCTGAGTTGCAGACTATTGTACGCAGTTTTGGCCAAACGCATTGACCGACAGTTTTGACATTTGTTACGGAGGTACCTTGCATAAAACCCGAACGACGTATGTGAAAGTCCTTTTACCATTCACTTCCGTTCCAAGATGGCGGCCTCTGATTTGCAGGCGATTGTACGCAGTTTTAGCCAAACGCATTGACCGACAATTTTGACATTTGTTACGGAGGTACCTTGCATAAAACCCGAACGACGTATGTGAAAGACCTTTTACCATTCACTTCCGTTCCAAGATGGCGGCCTCTGAGTTGCAGACGATTATACGCAGTTTCGGCCAAACGCATTGACCGACAGTTTTGACATTTGTTACGGAGGTACCTTGCATAAAACCCGAACGACGTATGAGAAAGACGTTTTACCATTCATTTCCGTTTCAAGATGGCGGCCTCTGAGTTGCAGACGAATGTACGCAGTTTTGGCCAAACGCATTGACCGACTGTTTTGACATTTGTTTCGGAGGTACCTTGCATAAGACCCGAACGAACGACGTATGTGAAAGACGTTTTACCATTCACTTCCGTTTCAAGATGGCGGCCTCTGAGTTGCAGACGAATGTACGCTGTTTTGGCCAAACGCATTGACCGACTGTTTTGACATTTGTTACGGAGGTACCTTGCATAAAACCCGAACGAACGACGTATGTGAAAGACGTTTTACCATTCATTTCCGTTTCAAGATGGCGGCCTCTGATTTGCAGACGATTCTACGCAGTTTTGGCCAAACGCATTGACCGACAGTTTTGACATTTGTTACGGAGGTACCTTGCATAAGACCCGAACGATGTATGTGAAAGACGTTTTACCATTCACTTCCATTTCAAGATGGCGGCCTCTGAGTTGCAGACGATTGTACGCAGTTTTGGCCAAACGCATTGACCGACTGTTTTTGACATTTGTTACGGAGGTACCTTGCATAAGACGCGAACGACGTATGTGAAAGACGTTTTACCATTCACTTCCGTTTCAAGATGGCGGCTTCTGATTTGCAGACGATTATACGCAGTTTCGGCCAAACGCATTGACCGACTGTTTTGACATTTGTTACGGAGGTACCTTGCATAAGACCCCGAACGATGTATGTGAAAGACGTTTCACCATTCACTTCCGTTTCAAGATGGCGGCCTCTAATTTGCAGACGATTGTACGCAGTTTTGGCCAAACGCATTGACCGACTGTTTTGACATTTGTTACGGAGGTACCTTGCATAAGACCCGAACGACGTAGCCTATGCGAAAGACCTTTTACCATTCACTTCCGTTTCAAGATGGCGGCCTCTGAGTTGCAAACGATTGTACGCAGTTTTGGCCAAACGCATTGACCGACAGTTTTGACATTTGTTACGGAGGTACCTTGCATAAGACCCGAACGAACGACGTATGCGAAAGACGTTTTACCATTCACTTCCGTTTCAAGATGGCGGCCTCTGATTTGCAGACGATTGTACGCAGTTTTGTCCAAACGCATTATTGTTTTGAAATTCGTACGAAAGTACGTTACATGAAGCCTAAACTACGTATGCGTAAGATTTTTCACATTCATTTACGTTTCAAGATGGCGGTCTTTGTGTTAGCAACGACGAATGCAGTTGCTGGCTGTTTCCTGTAATATGGCTATCACTTCAAGGAGAACGAATTTAAATTTCCAATAATTTTGTCCAGTTAAATTTTTTCTAAAAATATTACATTTTCCAATTAAATTGCAGAAAAGGTTACGAGCGCGGTAGAGAGCAGTAATTAAGAGCTGGCTAAACAATTCACTGTGGGCTCTACTATTCTCTGAACTAGTCTACTTAGAAGGGAAAATTGAAAAAGTGAATAAAGCGCCTACTTTTTTTTTTTCTTAAGGCGAAGAGCACATTGAGGCTATTATCGCCTCCTTAAATGTAGGGTTAGTGTGAGTGTAAAATGTTGAAGTAAGTGTAGTGTTGTAATTGTGTGACTCGGGTACCGCGAGGGACGTGTAAATCCTCTCACCCCCCCTGCGGGGTGAAGCGCCTGGAGAGTATACAGTTGCTTTACTGGAGAGTAAAGCAGTTGAAGAGTAAGAGAAAATTAGATGAAATGAGAGCGTTTGAAGTAAAAATCTGTAACAATTTGGGTAAACATGAGCGATATATAATATTCCGTACTGAAAAGTTTGGTAGATAAAGACTCGGATAATAAGTGCATGTCGGATAAAAGAAAATAATGGAAATGTCTAATTGAAATAGTGAGTTAGAGTTATTTTAAAAGAGAATTATTTTAATTGAAATTAAAGAAAGTTTTTTTTGTGTTTAAAACGTCCGACTATTGTGCACACTTGGGCTAATGCAGACGATGGGATGATTTATAGCGTATGACAATGCCAAGCCCTGGCCGGGAATTGAACCCGGGTCCTCGGGGTGAAAGCCCAGTACGCTATCAACTAGGCCACCGAGGCGGCTCAATTAAAGATTTTTTTTTTTGTTTAACGTCCGACTATTGTGCACTCTTGGGCTAATGCAGACGGTGGGATAATTTATAGCGTATGAAAATGCCAAGCCCTGGCCGGGAATCGAACCCGGGTCCACGGGGTGTAAGCTCAGTACCCTATGAACTATGCCACCGAGGCGGTTATCGCTCAATTAAAGAAAGAACGTGAAAGAGTGAGTCAGGTAAGGAAGAACAAAGTAAAATATAAAGAGGAATTAGTAAAATAAAGAAAGGTATGCGTAGGCTATATTGACAAAGGTCAATCGGTTATATACACATATACAAAGTTATGAAAGAATCGGTGAAAAAGGTGCGAAAATAATAGGTCTGAAAAGAAGATTATTAGAAGTGGAAATGTTTGATTCAAATAGTGATTAGAATTAGTGTAGAAGAGAAGGATTTTAATTGACATGAATGGGAGAACGTAAAATTGTGAGTCAGATAAAAAAGAACAAAATGAAATACAAAAGAAAATTGTAAAACGGAGGAAGATATATTGACGAGGGTCAGTCGGAAGTAAATGGGTATAAAAGGGTAGACGAGAAAAGAAGAGAAAATAGGTCTGAACAAGTGTGAAAGAAAGGGATTTAATTTAAAATAGAAAAAATACTCAAGGCAAAAATGTATAGAGGAAGATAGAGAGAGAGGAGAAATAAACAGAGAAAAAGATCTGCTAAACATATATGTTAAGTTTGTACAACTAACGTTAACTTTATCTATATTTGTTTCTTCATTAGACCTTCTGATGAAATATATCGGTGTATTTATATCTCTTATTATTATATAATAAAGTTTTAAAGGTAAAACACATCTGTGACGTATTTTTGCGAAACAGTTATTTATTATTTTTATCGTGACGTTTTAAAAATATATTGTGAAAATAAAGATAAAACGAAATACTAAATCTTATACAATAATTTATATTGGGTTACTTAAATGTTTCTGTATTTATCTCGGTTGATTTTGTAACTATTGCGTTCCAATTAACTGTGTCTGAAGGTCGTATTATAAAACTTTAAAATAACTGTACGCGTTGGGTTGTACGTACATTTTGGGATTGTTTTAACGTTTCCGTACAAAGACTGTGTTGTAAATCTGTGCAAAACAGAGTATCAATAAATCGTTTTGTTACAAATTGGTTATATAATATTTTGCAGCCTTTTGTAATGAGACCTTCGTTCGTTGCGGAAACCTGAACATTTCAAACAAACGCGTCAAAACGTTTCCGAATTGGTCAATGAAAATTTAGTAATTTTTTTTTTTTTAACGTCCGACTATTGTGCACACGGGCTAATGCAGACGATGGGATGATTTATAGCGTATGACAATGCCAAGCCCTGGCCGGGAATTGAACCCGGGTCCTCGGGGTGAAAGCCCAGTATGCTATCAACTAGGCCACCGAGGCGGCTCAATTAAAGATTTTTTTTTTTAACGTCCGACTATTGTGCATACTTGGGCTAATGCAGACGATGGGAAGATTTATAGCGTATGAAAATGCCAAGCCCTGGCCGGGAATCAAACCCGGGTCCTCGGGGTGAAAGCCAGTACGCTATCAACTAGACCACCGAGGTGACGTGTGTGTGTGGGGTTTTTTTTTTTTTTGTGTGTTTAAAGTCTGTTTATTGTGCACACTTGGGCTAATGCAGACTATGGGATGATTTATAGCGTATGAAAATGCCAAGCCCTGGCCGGGGATCGAACCCGGGTCCTCGGGATGAAAGCCTAGTACGCTATCAACTGGACCATCGAGGTGGCGTGTGTGTTTGTGTGTGAGTGTGTGTGTGGTTTTTTTGTTTTTTTTTGTGTTTAACGTCCGACTATTTGTGCACACATGGGCTAATGCAGACGATGGGATGATTTATAGCGTATGAAAATGCCAAGCCCTGGCCGGGAATCGAACCCGGGTCCTCGAGGTGAAAGCCAGTACGCTATCAACTAGACCACCGAGGTGACGTGTGTGTGGGGGGGTTTTTTTTTGTGTGTTTAAAGTCCGTTAATTGTGCACACTTGGGCTAATGCAGACGATTGGATGATTTATAGCGTACGAAAATGCCAAGCCCTGGCCGGGAATCGAACCCGGGTCCTCGGGTTGAAAGCCTAGTACGCTATCCACTGGACCACCGAGGCGGCTAAAAAAATTTAGTGATAGCATGTAGAATATTTTAACTTTATTTTGCTTCAAAATACTCTCCTTCTGCATGTACACACTGTGCGTACAATTGTTGGAAACACTTCAGCCATTTTTGGAAATTTGGTACAAAGATAGACTACTTTGTATAAAACCAGAAAGATGTGTATGTATAAGATTTTTTTATCTTACATTTCAAAATGGCTGGCTTTGATTCAAGAGTTGGTGGCTATTTCCTGTATACTGGTTGAACGGCAAAACCTATCATAATGTTCACCCGCTTCATGGAGAAAGAACAATTTCCAATAAAGTTTGTCCAGTAACATTTTTCGTAAATATTACGCTTATCGGTTAAATTGACTGGAAAAATGACGAGCTCTGTCGCAGAGTGGTAGCCTATATTAATTAAGAATACTGTATATTACAAGGCTTGCTGTTCGTTGTAAGAATACAACTAACGATCATATTGGAGCACATTGTAAAGTCTATCATGATATTCATTCTAATAAGTCGCATTACCTAACCTTTACATCAGATTAATCCATACACAGTACCAAATAAACAGATAAATAGTTTTTATTTGATATAATATTAAATAGTTTACAAGGTGTAGTCGTGCATGCAGCCATCCTGCGATCCTTTGATCATTTAACATAAATAATTTGAGTGTTTTACGTTTAAAGTAATCAAATAGGCAAATTATACACACAAACACACTGACTCAACTCTTTGATCTTAACAATGGGGCTTTCACATGCGCCGATCCATTTACATTAAATACTGCTTTCTTTGTGTTTAGCCGTTTATAATTTTTCTAAAGGGCCCTAAGCTTCTTTTTTATAACGTTTGGAAAATTATGTTTTAGTTGTATATAAGTAGTCGCATTATGCAAAATGTTTTTTTGATTAAGTTGACATTACACACGGAGTGTCGATATATATATATATATATATATATATATATATATATATATATATATATATATATATATATATCCTACAAAAGAGTGTCACGTGGACAGTACATTTGCTGATTTCTTCTTTAGAATAATTAGAAATAAAGAAAGAAAAATTGCTTAAATATTGGGATCTGTTGTCGCAGTTATTACGTATTTTGATACTCAAAATACATTTTAATCAGTGATGTATTTCTTTTTCACGACGCTGAACGTATAATTTTGAATAAAAAATTGTTTTCAACTTGTCTCAGGTTTGTTCTCTTTCGACTATAAAATAAAAATACCACGACTGTTCGTCCTCTTGGTTTTTAGTCTGGAATCTCTGCTGTTGTTTTTTATGAATTGTGGTTTATTGTCATTGAATAGAAACGGACTAGTACTGTAACTATTACAAAAAGCGTGCACGATATTAGCGGCTAAAGTGTAAGTAATTGGACTGTCTGCCGCTACGAATGCTGCAAGGTCAATGAAAGACGTTTGAGAAAACATACAGTACGATTGTGTATTTGACTGTAGTTTAACACGCTGCCGCAGGATGGCACCAGCAGCGTAAACTTCTCTTATAATTCTAGTACGTTATCATTCTAGTATGTGTATATTCAGTGGTATTGTTGATACAAAATCACGTGTTTCCTGGATAGAAAACAGCTGTTGCGCTCTGTGATTCACTACTGTTTATGAATTCATCGATTTAGTGCGACAGTGGATCGAACAGTGAATAAAGTGTAATATTAAAGGCGCAATCATTGTGCAATATCTGTATCGTTCTTCTTGTAGTTTTCTAAAGCTATACAGTTTTTCAATTTACAATCTTTTCTTCGAGGTACTTGTTCGTAAATTCCCCAAGCAATATAATAGCTACTGTATATCGTCAGCATAGTTCGGTTAAAGTTGTTATTTTAAATTTCTCTTCTTTTCGGCTTAAAACGTTCTTCGACGTCTTCCGATTCCTAGCTTCCATTTTTCTCTATCATTCCATAGATCTTAATCCCCTCTCTCTCGTTTCGTTATCAATTTCTTATCTCCAACTAAGTCTCGGTTTTCCTCTTTTTTGAGACCACGCGGTTTCCTTTTTAAAATCTGTTTGGGAAATAGATTTTCGTCCATCCTTGGGACATGACCAAACCATCGGAATTATTTTGTCGATGTCATCTACAATGGTGTGCTTTACGTCCGTGATTTCACGGATTCTTGTTTTTTATCTTTTCCCGTTCCTCTTATTTTAAATTTATTGTGTTAAATAATAGAAAACAGTTTTTATAATTGTTTTTAAAGTTTAAAAACACTTTCTTGTCGCAAAAGTGGAGAGATCATTCAAAAAGATAATGTATTTAAGAGAATTTTCCCAAACGGGCTCTGATTTACCGCTGTTACAAGACTGCCTTGAGAAGACCGAGGATCAGTTGGTGAAGCTCAACACACGCGAACGCACAATACTGGAAAATAAAAACAATATATTCCCCTGTCATTTTAAAAATTTTATGATTCAAAAACATTATACAAGCTTTCTATAATTTCTCCTCCAAAAATATCCGGGCAATCCGACTAGTATTCCATAGTCTGTCGTTCATCAGGTTTTTATCCAGTTGTTGGTCCTTTATACGAGGGTTGATCAAATATAAACGAGACTGACTTTCTAAAAACTTTTCCGTTGGACATTGAACTCTAAAGGGTGGGGTTTCAGGTAGCCTGGGAGGTTTGGGACGGGCGTAGACGGGCAACATTTCCGTTCGGACCCTTCAGTATAAAACTATACAATGAGTGAGAGTGAAGTGCACGTTTCCGTGGAGCAGAGAATTATTATTAAGTTTTTGGCCAAGGAGGGGGTCAATCCGACTGAAATCTTTCGTAGATTGACGGCTCAATACGGGGACAGGACCCTGTCAAGAGCTCGCGTTTTTGCTTGGCACAAGGAATTCGCCGAAGGACGGGAAGCAGTAGAAAACCTCAGCCATGATCGTCGCCCGACCACTTCCGTCACGGACGAAAACATTGATGCTGTTCGGAAGCTCCTGGACGAAGACAGACGTATATCGCTGCGATTTATTGCAGATGAACTCCAGTTGAGCTATGGTAGCTTTCAAGAAATCGTTACATCAAACCTGGAACTCAGCAAAGTATCTGCAAGGTGGGTTCCACGAATTTTGACCGACGTTCACAAACGGAATCGTTTGGAGATTTGCCAGCGACTATTGACCCAATTTGAACGAGATGGTGAGGCATTATTAAACCGGATTGTCACCTGTGACGAAACATGGGTTCACCATTACACTCCCGAGTCGAAACAGGCAAGTATGGAGTGGCGGAAGAGGGGAGAGAGGGCGCCTCTGAAGTCCAAATCACGATCGTCGGCCGGGAAGGTAATGACCACTGTATTTTTCGACAATCAAGGTGCCTTTCACGTCGATTTCCTCCATCAACGACGCACAATAAATGCACAATATTATTGCGATGTTTTAGAGGCCGCAAAACAGTCTTTTCATAGGAAAAGGAAATCTAAACCGGCGAGAAACGTCATTCTTCTTCACGATAATGCCCGACCACATTCGGCGAACGCTACGAGGCTTAAACTCGATCAAATTGGCTGGGAACCAATGGAATATCCCCCATACAGTCCAGACTTATCACCCTGCGACTATCACCTGTTTGGGCCACTCAAAGAGGCGCTTGGAGGCCAGCGTTCCGAAGACGATTCTGCGGTGGAGATCTTCGTGTTCCAATGGCTCAATGAACGCCCGAGAACTTTTTACGAAGATGGAATTAAAAAACTTCCAATCCGGTGGGAAAAATGTGTTACTCGTGCGGGAGACTATGTAGAAAAATAAGTTGTATCAAGAATAATTTGTAAGTAAGCAATAAATTTTTTAAAAAATCAGTCTCGTTTATATTTGATCAACCCTCGTACATAACTCAACATTGTCATTGAATATAAACGTAGTACAATTATAACCCTTATGAGAGATACGTGAGCGCTCGCTGCTATTGGAATCTTGTGGCAGAGTGTTAAACTACAGGTAAATAGGTAATACTACTGTTTTTTTCCTTAAAAATCTTTCTCCCGCCCTTCTTGCAGCTTTCAGCATTCGTAGCGGCAGTTAGTTCAATTACTTGGACTTAACCGCCTAATATCGAGCACGTTTTTTAATAATTATTGCTGTACTTCTAGTCCGTGTATATTGTCACTTTGTCTATCAAATCTGAAATAAGAACGCACTGTTCGAGAGTAAAATGGTGATCAGGATTTATTTTAGATTATTTCCAGTTCTTCTAAACATAATTTTTTATTTTCAAATTTGCTAGTGCTTTGAGTTTTTCATAGGTTTTATGATATTTTGGGGGGGCAATATGGCGTTTTGTTTTATGGGCATACATGGTTTAAATTTGAGCACGAGTTTTATCAAAAAAAAGCTGAAATCCATTTAAGAGTTTTTGACAAAAAATACGTTATATGGTTATAATGTGTTTGTTAGCCGCCTCGATGGCCTAGTTGGTAGTGTACTGGTCTTTCACCCCGAGGACCCGGTTCGAATCCCGGCCAGGGCTTGGCATTTTCGTACGCTATAAATCATCCCTTCGTCTGCATTAGCCCAAGTGTGCACAATAGTAGGCCGTTAAACACCAATAAAAAATATTACTGTCACTAATTTTAGTTAAAAATTTATACCGAATATGGGGAAGCTTGCATCGGATTCGGCCAATTCTCCAGTGACGTTTACAGACGGGTAAATGTAAAAAGATATGGAGACGTGAAAAGAAATATATACATGTAAATTTCAAGACAGGTTGTTACCACAATAGTATTTGTTTTTTTGTTTTTGTTTTTTTTAACGACCGACTTTTGTGCACACTTGGGCTAATGCAGACTATGGGATGATTTATAGCGTATGAAAATGCCAAGCCCTGGCCGGGCATCGAACCCGGGTCCTCGGGGTGAAAGCCTAGTACGCTATCAACTGGACCATCGAGGTGGCGTGTGTGTGAGTGTGTGTGTGTGTGTGTGTGTGTGTATGTGTGTATGTGTGTATGTGTATGTGTGTGGTTTTTTTGTTTTTTTTTTTGTGTTTAACGTCCGACTATTGTGCACACTTGGGCTAATGCAGACTATGGGATGATTTATAGCGTATGAAAATGCCAAACCCTGGCCGGGCATCGAACCCGGGTCCTCGGGGTGAAAGCCTAGTACGCTATCAACTAGGCCACCGAAGTAGCGTGTGTGTTTGTGTGTGAGTGTGTGTGTGTGTGTGTGTGTGTGTGTGTCTGTGTGTGTGTGTCTGTGTGGTTTTTTTGTTTTTGTGTTTAACGTCCGATTATTGTGCACACTTGGGCTAATGCAGACAATGGGATGATTTGTAGCGTATTAAAATGCCAAGCGCTGGCCGGGAATCGAACCAGGGTCCTCGGGGTGAAAGCCCAGTACGCTATCAACTAGGCCACCGAGGTGGCGAGTGTGTGAGAGTGTGTGTGTGTGTGTTTGTGTGTGTGTGTGTGATTTTTTTTGTTTTTGTTTTTTGTGTGTGTTTAACGTCCGATTATTGTGCACACTTGGGCTAATGCAGACGATGGGATGATTTATAGCGTATGAAAATGTAAAGCCCTGGCCGGGAATCGAACCCGGGTCCTCGAGGTGAAATCCCAGTACGCTATCAACTAGGCCACCGAGGTGCGTGTGTTTGTGTGTGTGTGTGTGTGTGTGTGTTTGTGTTTGGTTTTTTTTGTGTTTAACGTCCGATTATTGTGCACACTTGGGCTAATGCAGACGATGGGATGATTTATAGCGTACGAAAATGCCAAGCCTTCACCGGGAATCGAACCCGGGTCCTCGGGGTGAAAGCCCAGTACGCTATCAACTAGGTCACCGAGGCGGCCAATAGTATTTGTGAGTATAACATATTGTTGCTGCCACAATTCCTTCTGTCGTCAGATGTGAAAGGAAAAATGTGCCTGCAACAAACAGAATGGCACTAAAGCATGTTTCTTAATTGTTTGACTTAACGTTTAAACGCTGGAAGTGAATTGTTTAAACTAAACAAACACAATGATCTTTGCCCTGTCGCATTACCACTGTAATACCACTCGAATGCTAAACTTGTAGCCAAATCGCTAAGAAATATTTTTCACACATTCCTTAAAGAATTGCGTGTTATTTAAGGTTATTGGAAAGGAAGTGTACCGAGTTGAAAGGTTAAGAATTGAATTAAAACATTAGACAATAGTTTAATATATTCACACACACGTAGGCCCGGCGATACATCCTGTGCTCTAGCTCGTGAACAATAACTGTAAGTCTAGGGTAACGGTAGAGTCTGACTGTACAGCACAGTACAGTACAGTACAGTAATTGTCGTTTAATATGTTAGAAAACATTGCTTGAACTTTCTCAGAGCCACTTAAATGTAGGCCTCAAGCACTCGGACAGAATTGTGTTTGTCGTTGCCGCCGAACATTTCGGTTCTAGAAAATAAGCTTTAACAAAATTTTAGTTAAAAAATAATTCGATCATTTTTGTCGATTATTTTCGAATCCTACTTTTGGGGGGGGGCGGAATAACACGCATAGTTAATAATACAAAATACGAATTATTTTTTAAAAATTGGGAATTGTTCCTAACAAAAGCTTCATTTTAGACGTCCCTCGCGGTACCGGAGTCTTAACACACACTTACACTTACAACACACACGACTTTAACACTTTACACTCACACTTACGTTTATGGAGGCGATAATAGCCTCTATGTGCTCTTCGCCTTAAAATAACAAAAAAGCTTCATTTGCGATGATATATTATGCAACACATTGTAAACATATGGGGGTCTAAGGAATAAACAGCAATTATTTAAGGGGTCGAACCAAAAAGTTACGCAGTTTTAGCCAAAAGCATTGACCGATTGTTTTGAAATTGTTACGAAGGTACCTTGTATTACATAATAACGGCAGTGCAAGCCATTATTATGTTTGCTTAATTATGAGACATTATTTATTACCAGTAGTGTATATCTTTACTGGGAATTTCATGCTCTTTCTTCATGAAGCGGTCAAAATTATGGTAGGTTTTGCAGTTCAGCCAGTATTACAAGAAATAGCCAGCAACCATACCCTCAACGTCAGAACCCGCCGTATGTAACGACAGTAAATGGGAAAAAATCGCCTTGGTGGCCTAGTTGATATTCACCCCGAGGACCCGGGTTCGATTCCCGGCCAGGGCTTGGCATTTTCATACGCTATAAATCATCGTCTGCATTAGCCCAAGTGTGCACAATAATCGGACGTTAAACACAAAAAAAAAACCTAATTTCAAAACAATCGACCAATGCATTTTGGCCAAAACTGCGTTCACTTTTCATCGTTAAATCAGAGACCGCCATCTTGTAACGCAAGTAAATGGGGAAAAATCTTACATATACGTCATTCGGGCTTCGTGTTAAATTTCAGTGCGTTCGTCTAAAACTGCGTACACTCGTAATTGTAAATCAGAGGCCGCCATCTTGAAACCTTATACATACGTCATTCAGATTTTATGTAACCAATTTTCAATTCAGACCTCGTACCAAATTTCAAAACAATCGACCAGTGCATTTTGGCCCAAACTGCGTTCACTCGTTAAATCAGAAGCCGCCATCTTGAAACGGAAGTGAATAGGAAGTGATGTATATATAGGCTATATTATTATTATTTGCGTATAGACCCTGTTGGATCACGCAAAGCACTCCGACTCATGTCTTGTTCCTTCTAATTCTCCACACCTCCCTCATCCTGTCCCCATGGATCCTCTTCCGCTCCTCCGTCCATTTTACACCTGCTCTCTTTGGGATTTCATTCTCTGGGACCTTCCAACCGAGCAACTTTCTCCTGTATACGTGCCTGTCTTCAACGTCTGTTAAGTCTATTTCTGCGTCATGTAGGTCTATTCTGACTTGTGCGATCCACGACGTTGTTGATTTGACTCCTTGTATATACTTAAGGATTCTGTTGGCAAGTCTCGTTGTTGGGAGTCTACTGATGTGTCCATAGAACCGAAGCCTCTTTCTTCTGATATCTGCTGTCAGGTTCGATATCTTCTCTGTGGTCTTCCGGGAGTGCAACCTGTATCCGTCTTCTGTAAATCTCGGGCCAAGGATCTTCCTCAGGATTTTGCGTTCTTCCTTCAAAATACCCTCCATGGTAGCTTTTGTGTGGAGTTGTATATATATATATATATATATATATATATATATATATATATATATACACGCGCGCGCTCGCACACACACACACACACACACACACACACACACACACACACACACACACACACGTCTTTCGGGTTTTATGTAAGTTACCTTCGTACCAAATTTCAAAAAATCGGTCATTGCGTTTTGTCCAAAACTGCGAAAGAAAGAAAGAAACCAAATGCCAAACGGTTGACGTCGCTTCATGCGTTCAATTATTGATCAAAATTGCTAAAGCATGTCGTGTATGCTTGCGTTGTAAGATTTGTAATGATAAATACTTTGTTCAAATAATTACCCAGAATGTAATTAGTCCAGATTTTTCCAAATTTAATTTTTGGCACGGATAAAAGCGCTAATAATAGATTACCATTCCAACCAAGTTTTTTCCAAAAGAAGCCAGCATTGTTTTTTCACCCAACACATGACAAAGTAAAAACATTGTTAAATTTGTTTTTCATGTTGTGCACTGTGGGACGACGTGGTATGGGGTGTTGTCATTGCTTCCAACCCCTATGCAACCCGCCAGATCTGGTTTTAATGACCGAGAGATCGTGATTTAACATTTGTTTACCGAAATCTGTTCAATAAGCTTGCGATATACATTAATACGTTAAGTTGTTTAGCTCTGGAGGACAGCGGTTAAGGTGTAGCTTTTGTTTATTTCATACGACTTAGAATGAGCGAAAACCCGAGTGGCTGACTTTATAAAAATGCGCTTATAAATATAAAATCGGCCTAGGCCGGCGGTTTTGTCGTGGGACCCCTCGCGACCCAGCATAACCTACGCGCTCGCGCGCTCGCAAACACATTATTAGTATTTTATATTGGAAAAAACAGGACCACAAAGAATATAATGAAATAAAAAAATATTTTGTTTGTGTCTAATAAATAGACTTAATTGTCTAATTGTCCAATAAATAGAAAATAGAAATTGTAAAAGAGTTCAAATATCTTGGTGAATGGATTAGTTGGAATGCAGATGAAGGCTAGGCAATGGAATCCAGGAAAAACAAACTTGAATTGGCCTTCCAATTGACGAAAGAAACATACAATAAGAAATCCCTTTCATGGGGGTCCAAAATTAAACATTATAAAACAGTGATCAAGCCGGAAGCACTGTACGCAGCAGAAACATTAACCATGAATCGCATAGGCCAGATAGAAAAGCTTGAAATAACGGAAAGGAAAATCTTAAGAAAAATTATAGGAACAAAATTTCAGGATAATAAGGTAGTATATATAAGAAATGAAGCTCTCTATAAGAAAATTGAAAAACTGTCAGATACTATGAGAAAAAGGAGAATAAATTTTTCCGACCATCTTTTTAGAATGAACTCCAATAGATTGACGAAACAGGTGTTTGATTTTTTCCATAATCGTAAAACAAAACCGAACTGGTTTAAAGAAATTGAAAAAGACCTAATAGAATTAAAAATTACAGAAAATTCACTAATTGACCAAACTGCTAAGATAAGTACCAAGGACGAAAGAATAAGATTCCAAGATAAAACCAAAATAAGACCTAAACCTGTCATTTCGGAAGAGGAGAGGAAAAGAAGATCGGAAAGAATGAAGAGCTACTGGGAACAAAGAAAAGTACAGCGCGCAAGAAATGATTGATTCAGCGTACCCCAAAGAGGGTGAAACGAAAAGAAGAAGAAATAGACTTATCAGAAGAAAAGAAATAATTGTGTGAGATAATTTTTTTAATCTTTTTATCCGTCTAACAAAGTGTAATCGTTATATTCGAAATAAAAAGAATTTTTATATTTCATCTTATTTTTTAAACTCATTCGTCTTAGATGTATGTGTTAGTTCCAGTAGTAGCCGAACACAGCGCTGCATTGCCATATCGCCTTGTTCACTTTATTTCGAAAATAATCTGTTTTTTGTGTAACTTTACAGTTGGTAGTGAAACAGTTTTGTGGAATTATAGAACATAGGCCCTGTTTCTTAAAAATGTTCACGTTTCTATTTTTTTTTTATGCAGTTGAGAGAACACAAAAGTTTTAACCCGTCAGCTCTCACGCGACCCATAGACCATAGACCCATAAGACCGCTGTCCTAAACTATAATTTGTTAATTACTTTACTTGTTGAATTTTATTAAATTTTAGGCTTAATAAAAATTGTTATCGCGTTTGAGAAAATGATTTTAGTCTTTTTATAGTAATAGACTTACAAAATTTTGATAACAAATAACAAAAACTCTCTCTCTCAAAAAAAAAAAAAAAAAAAAAATGATCAAAACACTTTTAGCCTTATCGTGCAGCATCATTTCCAAAAAAAAAACCCGTAGGCCTAATTCTTTCTGAAAATCTGACATAGCCTATCTAATACAGACAAAATTTGTGTTATCTCGCAAAATTCATTTATTCTTTGTAATACATGTTTCTGCTTTCAGGTGCCTTAAATTAATGTATCCTGCATGTTTAGTTTTTTACAGTTTACAAGCGAGGTCTCTGTTTCAACTAGACCGGTCGGCATTTAGTTTGTATGTTTGTTACGCAGTTTTGGCTAAACGCTTTGACCGATTGTTGTGAAATTTGGTACGGTGATACCTCGCATAACGCCCGAACGTCGTATGCGTGAGTTTTTCCCTTCGTTTCCGTTTCAAAATGGTGGACTTTCAAACGCATTGACCGATTGTATTTAAATCTGATGTCTTGTAAATAGACCAAATTATGTATCTATACATTTCCCCCCCCCAATTCACTTCCGTTTCAAGATGGCGTACTCTGATTTAAAGTTGACGCAATAGAAATGAAACACATTTGCCGATTTGAAATTTTGTACGAAGGTACCTCGTATAAAGTTCGAAATACGTATGTATTTTTTCCGTTTCAAAATGGCGGGCTCTTATCGGATGTTGAGAGTGTAGTTGCTGGTTATTTCCTGTAATACTGGCTGAACGGCAGAACCTATAATAAGTTTGACCGCTTCGTCGAGAAAAGCATACAGTTCTGAATAAAGTTGGTCCAGTAACATTTTGTGTAATTACGGGTACCGGTTAAATTGGCGGAAAACGTTACGAGCGCTGTCGTGAAGCGCTCTCTATGTTAATTAGGAATATACTGCGAGGTCTGCTGTTTTTTGAAAGACTGTTAATACTATGAAATACTAGCAAGTTTTAAAAAAATATTTGTCTAGCCTTTAAAACCTAAAATATTGATATATATATATATATATATATATATATATATATATATATATATATATATATATATATATATATATATATATATATATATAAGAATAGACCTACATGACGCAGAAATAGACTCAACAGACGTTGAAGACAGGAACGCATACACAGGAGAAAGATCCTCGGTTGGAAGGTCCCAGAGAATGAAATCCCAACGAGAGCAGGGGTAAAATGGACGGAGGAGCGGAAGAGGATCCATGGGGACAGGATGAGGGAGGTGTGGTGGATTAGAAGGAACAAGACATGAGTCGAAGTGCTTTGTGTGATCTAACAGGGTCTATACGCAAATAATAATAATAATAATTATTATATTATTATTATTATTATTATATATATATATATATATATATATATATATATATATATATATATATATATATTAATCAGCTTTTTCAAAATTGGCTGTAACTAATTCAGCTCAAGTATAGCTCCAAGTATCCACACGAATCGTTTGTGTTGCCATTTAATCAAAAAAATCCAGTTTCAGACCTAAAAACAAAACCGAAAAGTGTGCTCATGAATTATTTTTTGTATACATTTGATCATTATAAAAATATGATTATTTATAAATCAGTAATAATTAGTAAGAATCGATTAAAAACCTGGTTTTACGGTTCTTTCTTCGATAGTTTCCGTGTCAGATATTTTATAGATTTTCGTTTTTAAGTTTCCGAGTTGTATATTAATTGTGTATTAAGCGTGTATTAATTGTGCGTTAAATGTCTTTACAAACATACATGTGGGATTGTTTGTGCAATATTAATTGTAATTATACAACATCGACTGCACAAACATTTTGGAAGAAGGCGACGGGTCCGCCATTAGTTTTGTCCTTGACCTTTCTATTATAATATTATATCCATTACTTTCTGCTTTCAGAAGTAATTACAGTAATTTCACAATGGAAACTTTACAAGAGATCGCGCATGCGCAAAAACGTCGCGTCCGCAGAGGTCAAACTTTACATGAACAATGATTCGGCTTTGAATACATAAACAACAATACGTCTGGTTCTTGTATATATTACTGGACTGTGTTTACATAGTGTCTGTCTGTCTATCGGGAGATACTGATCGTTGCATGCAGAAGCGTGAATAGTTTTTACAGGGTGTTCCACAAATCGTTGCAGATACGGTAATCCGCACGTAAATAAATTTTATGTAACTTATATAAATGGTGGGAAATTTATATTTAAAACTAAGAGTAATAAAGTCAGGTTTGCGTTAACACCATAAAATGTACTGTAAGCATTGTTACATATAAAACGACCATTTTTGTATTTCTAGGAACTCTTTATTGTTCAAGGTTATTTTATTTGTCCTTTCGTATTCACCGCCTTTTTTCTATTTTTAATGTAATTTACATTTTGTTAATTCATGTTATTAATGTTTATTTAGGCCAATAATAAAAATCAGATTTAAATGCGAGCAAAGTCAGATCGTCCAATTTTGGACAAATTTGTCATCTCCAAAAATATAAATCGTGCTTCATGTTCTTCTCGATTCCTCGTTTCTGTTACTAATTATTTAACGTTGCTCCTCAGTTATAACTATTTTATTAAGTTTTGTCGTTTTAATTTATTTTCTAATCGTCGTAGTCGTTCTCGTTCTTATTTTCTTAAATGTTGTTCTTCATTTAAAACATAATTTTAAAATAATTGTATTGTCCATATTATTTATAAATTGAATTTTCTACATAACCTCAATTGAATTAATACTTTTTTGGGGGGGGGATTTAACGTCCGACTATTGTGCACACTTGGGCTAATGCAGACGATGAGATGATTTATAGCGTATGAAAATGCCAAGCCCTCGCCGGGAATCGAACCCTGGTCCTCAGGGTGAAAGCCTGTACGCTATCCACTAAGCCACTGAGGCGGCTGAAATACTGAAGCAACAGTGACAGCTTTTGTGCGAAATCAGCTGTTTGGAAGTAGTCACAATTATTTTTTTATATATACCATAGCACGCATCGCGCAATAACCAACGCAATATAAAACGCCTAAAAGTTGATCTTTTTTGCCCACCATCGTAGTTGAATATCCTTCTAAGTGATGAAGAACTGAGGGAATTTTTCTGCTTAATTTATACTAAATTAAGAAAAACCGGATTCTTAGCATATTTTTATAATATGGAGATGAATGTGTGATTTAGATTTAGTTTTTACCGTATATTTTGTAAATGTTGCATTTATTCTCTTGCTGAAACATGCAACACACACACACACACACACACACACACACACACACACACACACACACAAAAAGGTATCATGGAAGACATTTTGAAGGAAGAACGCAAAATCTTGAGGAAGATCCTTGACCCAAGATTAACAGAAGACGGATACAGGTTGCACTCCCGGAAGACCACAGAGAATATATCGAACCTGGCAGCAGATATCAGAAGAAGGAGGCGTCAATTCTATGGACACATCAGTAGACTCCCAACAACGAGACTTGCCAACAGAATCCTTAAGTATATACAAAGAGTCAAATCAACAACGTCGTTGATCACACAAGTCAGAATAGACCTACATGACGCAAAAATAGACTCAACAGACATTGAAGACAAGAACGCATACCGGAGAAAGATGCTCGGGTGGAAAATCCCAGAGATGAAATCCCAAAAAGAGTAGGGGTAAAATGGACGGATGAGCGGAGGAGGATCTATGGGGACAGGATGAGGGAGGTGTGGAGGATTAGAAGAAACAAGACATGAGCCGGAGTGCTTTGCGTGATCTAACAGCGTCTATACTCAAATTATATATATATATATATATATATATATATATATATATATATATATATATAATAAATTCCCCGCAGGGTGCAAACTAGGTGCACTATTGAGAGGATTTAGACGTCCCTGGCGGTACCCGAGTCTAACACATACTTACTCTTACAACACTACACTTACGACTTTAACACTTTACACTCACACTTACATTTAGGGTGGCGATAATAGCCTCAATGTGCTTTTCGCCTTAAAATAAAAATAAATAAATAAATATAAATTGTAAATCTTTACACATCAATTAGATTAGATCAACTTGGTATCTAATCGTTTGGAATAAAATTAATTAATTTTGAACAATAATAACTATTGTAAAAATAATAACAATGGGGCTTATAATGTATTTTTGGCGGTTAACATTTAAATACGACTTTACAGTGCGGATGAAGAGTCAAAAGCAAACAATATAAATACAAAACAATTGAAATAAAATTTCATCCGATAAATTAACATAAATCATTAAACTTTTGTTCTCCGCAAGTCCGGTGACGGGGCCTGTACGTGTAAAATATGATTATAATTATTTAAAATTACTCGTACAATTTATTGACGTCCCCTCCTATTACCATATTTATTAAAATTGTTTTCGAACGCCGGTTCTCGGAGTTTATTGACGTCATATTGTACAATTAATGTTATTGTCGTGTTTAATTGTATATTTAATTTATAGTATTGCATGTCATTTCTTCTAATGGATCGCGTCTACCAATCAGCATAAATTTTACTATAATTATAAATAATAATGTATTTACATGTAAATGTTTAATCCGCGCAGGGACAAAGAAAATAACAGGCCAGTAGCCCGGGTTACCGCGGATTAATTCAAATTAAACTTTTATAATTGCGGGTAATTAGGAGCGCGTAAGATATGCCGCCTTTGATAGTGGCGTGGAAAACTCCATCTTGTATGAAGTGCGTATTTTAAGACAGAAGGTGGTTCTTATGGGAATATAATCGGCGGTCAGGGTTTTATTTTCGTGATTTTTTTTTAAACTGAAACTTGCTTTTACAGTTTCCGAAGCTTGCTAACGATTAACAGGCTGATGGACATCCACGTGACATTACTTCTTTTTTTAACCAGATCTTCTGAAATTGGCAATCGATTTTTTGAAACGATTGAAAAAGTTTTTATGAAGTAAGATTAAGATTATTTACTAGAGGAAGGGATAGTTCAACCCCAGGCACTGCTATCGACTGACCTATTGTGCAACTTACTTCTTAAAATACCTAGTTCAGCAGATTGGTGCACCTTATAAGTTCCAACAATCTATTGACTAGTTCACTCTGCTGAAGATCGCTAGGGTCTTGGAAACCAAAAACCTCTAGCCTCTTACTAGCAAGAATATCATTTTGCTCTCCAAAATGATGCTCTCCAAATACTCTTTCCATTTTGCTCAGAATATCAACGTCCTTAACGCTTCCGAGCAAGTTTGCCTAATCCTTGTCTACAGGCTTGGTCTTACTTTTATTACTTTATTATATTGACTCTCCACAGCTCGTCAAGGATACGCACAATACGGGAACCTGAGCACGCGTGGAGAAAATTAACATGTTCAAACCAAGTGTTAAGATTAAGATTATTTACTAGAGGAAGGGATAGTTCAACCCCAGGCACTGCGATCTGCTGACGTATTGTGCAACAACCTCTTTACCTTGTTCCTCTAATAAGTTCCAACAACCCATACCTGAAGATCGCTAGGTCTTGGAAACCAAAACCTCTAGCCTCTTACTAGCAAGAATATCATTTTGCTCTCCAAAATGATGCTCTCCAAATACTCTTTCCATTTTGCTCAGAATATCAACGTCCTTAACGCTTCCGAGCAAGTTTGCCTAATCCTTGTCTACAGGCTTGGTCTTACATTTATTACTTTATTATATTGACTCTCCACAGCTCGTCCAGGATACGCACAATACGGGAACCTGAGCACGCGTGGAGAAAATTAACATGTTCAAACCAAGTGTTAAGATTAAGATTATTTACTAGAGGAAGGGATAGTTCAACCCCAGGCACTGCGATCTGCTGACGTATTGTGCAACTTACCTCATAAAATACCTAGTTCAGCAGATTGGTGCCCCTAATAAGTTCCAACAATCCACTGACTAGCTCACTCTGCTGAAGATCCCTAGTGTCTTGGAAACCAAAAACCCCTAGCCTCCTACTAGCAAGAGCCTCGCAATCATAAATTATGTGACCTGCAGTTTCCTCCTCCTTCCTGCACAATCTACACACGGTTTCTCCGTGGTACACATATTCTGTTCATGTGTACCCTCAGACCACAGTGCCCTGTTATGAGCCCAATGGTCCTCCTGAGTTGTGCTCTGTCCAGGACATCTGCTGCCACTTTCATTCCTCCAGAAGGAACTTCACTTAAGAGACGTTTACTATGGGAATGCTCATGAAGGTTGTCCCATCTTACCTGGTGTTGACATGTAATGCACCCATTAATATCGGACCATAAAGTAGCGTGAACATAAAATTAATAATAGTAATCGCGACGCGCAGCTGTCTCGCTGATGCGCTGTTTTTCCTCAAAATAACCAAATTTAAAACAAAATAAATAAAAACAATTTTAAAACGAATATTTTTTAATTAAAAAAATACAAAAACTAACTTTGCACATTAAAATTTTAAAATTATTACAATCGTTAAATTCGAAGTAAGTTACGAATCTGCTTAGCGTTACATAACTCAACCAGCGTTACAATTAGCTTCAATTAGTACTTTAAAAGTTCAAATTATACATTGAAAATACCTTATTTTGGTGTTTAACGTCCGACTATTGTGCACACTTTGGCTAATGCAGACGATGGGATGTTTTATAGCGTATGAAAACGCCAAGCCCTGGCCGGGAATCGAACCCGGGTCCAAAATACCAAAATAAGCATTACTTTATAATGTGTAGGGCTTACGTTTGTATTTTTAATGAGGTGTAAACATTTTAAAATGATATTTGTAAAGGGTGGCGAAATCTGATTTTCAGAAACGTGTAAGATAAAAATATATAATTAACTCACCTCGTAAAAGCTATAGCTGTTTCGAAACTTCCCTGATTCATCTTCAGGTCGTAGTACAAATGTTCAAATCCCTCTGTCGAGGTCATCACAAAGTTAACATACGACATTGAAAACATACGTCACAACACTGAACACAATCACGATTTTTATTAAAAGCACAACGATAACGTTTGTTTTGGCCCAATACTACAGTGCAACTCGTATGTCGTTACAGTCCGAACTCAGCATTTAATAAAATCGTCTAATTGTTTTAAGTGTTGTGACGACCTCGAGGGGGATTTGACCATTTGTACTACAGCCAAAAGATGAAATAGTGAAGTTTCGAAATCACTTCGTAAAGGATATACCCCGCAGGGGGGTGCAGACTAGCTGCACCTTTTGAGAGGATTTAGACGTCACTCGCGGTACCCGAGTCTAACACACTTACACTTACGACTTTAACACTTTACACTCTCACTTATATTTAGGGAGGCGATAATAGCCTCAATGTGCTTTTCGCCTTAAAAAAAAAAAAGAAAACTTAAAGGTTACCGTTTAAGAGGTGTGTTAAGAGACCACTAGACGGAAGAAAATAGGTCAATCCTAATTCTTTAAATAGCATTAGAATTAGGAGCACTGTCTTCGGGAGTGCCGACAGACGTGAAAACTTGAACAATAACGTTGAACAATAGCATTTTGGAATGTTTAGGGAATAATTTCCAAAACTACCTAAATAAAATGAACTACCTTACGTAGAGTATAGAACTAGAAAGAGACAGATGCCAATTCGCTTCTGTCGTATTAATAAGAAATTGAATATTTATAAATATCTTGAACACGATCCTGAATCTATAGGATGCATAATTTAATACGATATGTTGAAATAGGAGTTGATGTTTCTAGATTATGTCAAAGCACGAACAAGACGTGGTTAAGAAACTAATATGGGATAAATATTACTACTGCACTGTATTGTGTAATGTGAAACTGTAGACAACCTAAAAGTGGTTATTTTGGTTTGGCTGTAAAAGTACTTTCCCCACCGAGAGATTATCAGGCAAGTAAAACTGATAACATCTCGAGAAGTCAGTTTTTTTAATTGATTGATTGATTCACGTAAAATTACGTTGCACAGAATATTCGCGATAATCGGCGAGTTTCCGGAATCGGAAAAGCACTTTTTCCGTTTTTTTTTACGAGAAAGACACAAGCGTACACCGGTTTCTGAAGATGTAATGCGGGAGAAAACAAAGGTTTTTTCTGTAAAAATTGACGAATAAAGATGATTGTAAAACCAGTGACGAGTGGCACTTAAATTTAACAAACCGTATGGAATTCGTTTTTTTTTCTATTTTTGGTGAGACACTATCGTGTGATGTTGATGTGATCCGATCGTACAGAAGTTTAAGGAAACATTGAATAATTTAGGTTTAGTTACGAATCAAGTTAGCAACGCGGGCGAAAGCGAGCTTCTTCAAAAAACTTCCGTTCATTTGTACTATATCCTATAATGTACTTAAAGTTGTATTTTTTTTTTTCACGGTAATTTTAAGATTTTTCAGTTTATTTTGATGTTTTTTTCAATAATAATTCCGTTTTAAAATCAGTTATTAAAATAAAAATGTTTGTATTTTTTTCTCTATGAAGCAGTCAACATGATAATAAGTTTTGCCGTTCAGCCAGTATTACAGGGGAAAAATCCGCATCTACATTTTCAAAGATGAAAGCCCGCCATCTTGAAACGGAAGTGAAAGGGAAAAGATCTTACACATACGACGTTCGGACTTTATACAAGGTGCCTTCGTACTGAATTTCAGATCGATCGATCAATGCGTTTGGTCAAAACTGCGTATACTCGTCATCGTTAAATGAGAGACGGCCAGCTTGAAACGTTCGAAAATTAGAAAAAAATCCTTTACGTCTACGGGTTTTATACAAGGGTATCTTCATACCAAATTTTAAAACTATCGCTCTAGGTTTTTGGCTAAAACTGCGTACACTCGTTATTGTAAATTAGATGCCGCCATCTTGAAACGGACTTGAATGAAAACAAATCTTGCAAGTCGTATGTGCTTCATACAAGGTATCTCTGTAACAAATTTCAAAATAATCGGTCAATGCGTTTGGTAAAAACTGAGTAACAAACACACAATCCAAATGCCTAACAAACCTCGCTTCGATCGATCAAAAATGTACCACTTTCCCATATTAGCAAGGTATATAAAATATAGGCTAGTATTTCATTTTTGTTCAGTTCTCCTCTTGCTGCTTTACCTATCCCCGCAGGGAGTGCAGATTACCTGCACCTATTGAGAGGATTTAGACTTCCCTCGTGGTACCCGAGTAACATACACTTACACTTACACTACACTTACGGCTTAAAAGCTTTACACTCACACTTACATTTAGGGAGGCAATAATAGCCTCAATGTGCTTTTCGCTTTAAAATACAAAAAACACAAAATGCCTAAAAGATTCACCAGCAGATTTAATGTAACCTTTGAGGAATTTACATTAGAATTATTATAACTATATGAATCACACGCTTTTAGGCTGAGAAGCAAGTTTATTGTTCTACAATTAATGTACCAATGTAAAACAATGAAATTAATAAGCATTCGCAACGCTATGAGTCATTGCTTTGATAAGGTCATGATTCAGGAAATTCTTTGGCAAGTCTACAGCAGCTTTGATCCTTTGTTTAACCCTAGGCTTAGATGTGTACAGAGAAATTCATATGATGGATGGAATAGGCACTCTGCCGTTTGTTTATTTTTTGCAGATAAGCCATGTGATATTTATACCCGCCAATTTGTAAGCTTTGTGCGTGACATTTACACATTCAAAACTAATTTCACGACTTTACTGAAAGGTTTATTTTGTTTACGTTTTTTGTAATTTTATTTCATTTTACTGAAAACCGTGAACTTTTTCTTTAAACCTTTTGGCCAATCTCACTGTAACAACTTGTAACCATATGCTGTTAAATAGACACTGGGCAGCAACAGAATTCAACAATATTTTGGTTATTTCCGCATCAGTCATCAGTAAAGTGACAGATACTCAGTGTATGCGCTGTGATGGTAAGATAAGCAGACCAGAGAGCCGAAGCAACTCGACGGCACCAGGTTAACCAATCACTTGTGTTGCAGCTGTGAGCCCGTGAACTAGAGGCGGGCGTTTCTGCTGTTTTTACAAAACGTCAACAAACTGTTGGTTGAGGAAAAAGCTGCTTTTTAAAACAGTTGGAAAAGAACAGGTTTACAAAACAAACTCAAAGTTGTATTAGCAGAAACATAAAGCAAAGTATGACTACTTTTTCATTCCCATTACTGCCATGTCCTTAGTAAACATTTAGAAAGGATAAAAATAATACACTTAGTAATAATTAAAACATTCTCAAAAGTCCATTTTATATTTACAAAATGCAATGAATATAGAAGCATTCTTTTTTACTTAAAAATTAAATATGCAAAACAAACAATTTAGATTATTTTTAGTTGATTAAAAAATATTGATGATTGATAATAAATATAAAAAATACGTTTAAATAAAATTAGGCTCTGTATCTACAAAATGTGAGAGGTTGTTACTACAACTCGCAACAAAATGAGATAAACGTTGACATTGACCAAACAGATCTTACTTCACTACAAGCAACAAGCAACTTTGAAATAAAGGGAAAAAGCATAAAAGCAGGTAGAAGAAAAGCAGTTAGCAGGAAATCAGTTAGCAGGCAAACAACAGGAAAACAGTTTTAGCGCTTGCGGCAACGTTCGAATAGAACAGTCCGTTCTTTGTTTAACAAATCATAAACCAGTCCAAATCAAACTGCTTGTTTCCTTTTGAAAAAGCAGTTCGTTTGTCGTTTATAGAAAAGCAGTTTTTTTGACAGTTTGGTGTTTTCTGCCCCGCCACTATCGTGAACTGCTGTCTGATAACAATACTTACTTAAAAGTGAAATTTGCATTTTGTATCATATGCCGGTGTGACTAACATTGCTCATGCTGGGAGATGTGGTATTTCTCGCCGTGTTAATGGTACAAAACATAAGGTATTTATTGTCAAATGTGCCGAAAACAGTAAAAGTTGGCCAAGTTCAGCCGGACGTTAAGGGAGCCGAATTATTATTTACTTCATTTCTAATTCAGCACAATGCGCCCAGTAACGCTGCTGGTCACGCAGGGCTACTTCTTCGTAAGATGGTGTTCCCAAAAAGTCTTTATGGTTCAGCTAGAACTTTAATACAACAGCAGTTATTAATGAAATGGCTAAGGACAAACTTTTATATTTGCAGATAGAACCATTTTGTGTGCCTTGCTACGGAAGCAATGATACTAATTTTATAACTTGTATTCCGCAGTTGTTTTTTTACCAGTTAAGAGAATTATTCAGACTTGTTTACCGAGTACCGCGAATTTGGTTGCAGATTCTACTGGTGAAAATATTAGTTCACTTATATTAAATGAATTTATAATTTAGGTAAATTAAAAGTTAAATGTGATTGCCATTTTAATAACGGGTTCTTAATTTTATTTTTAGTTTATCCATCTCACAATGTAAAGTATACAGAAAATTACGTTGATCGTTGAAAAATCGATTTTCAAAAAGTTCATGTCTTTTTTTTTGAAGATCCTGTCCTTCGGGGGTTGTGGCGCCCGAGGCATATATGCATTAAGCGCCCCCCTATTGCCAAATTTACCGAGTAGTGTAAATATTGTAATTTTATGTTAAACAGAATGAACTTTTTTAATAACTGGAAGTTTTTATTAAAACAAATTATAATCCATATATGTGCAAGATCTTTATTACTGTATGTGTAGAGACACATGGTTAGCTGTCGTCTGGTGAGGGGCAGGGTACTGGTGAGTCACTCACTGTCAAGTGACAACCAACAGAACTCAGAATTACTTCACTGTAGCTAATGAATTACTTAACACATATTCGTATTTTAATTGTAATTGTTGACCCTTACACGGCGCTCGGGTCAGCTTGACGTTCTTGCCTTTCTGCAAGGAAGGTCCTGTTAAATTTTACTTGAATGTTATTCCATCTGTCCGTATGTACCCCCTTAAGGACGATCTTGTTCAAAAAACCCTGGTTTGTACTTGAATGTTGTTCCATCTGGCTGTGTGTTCTCCTCTAACGACGGTCCTGTTAAAAAAAACCGTGGTGTTATTCCATCTGTCCGTTTGTACCCCTCTAAGGTCGATCCTGTTCAAAAAACCCTGGTGTTATTCCATCTTTCCGTGTGTGCCCCTCTAAGGACGGTCCTGTTAAAAACCCTTGTGTTATTCCATCTATCCGTGTGTACCCATCTAAGGACGGTCCTGTTAAAAACCCTGGTGTTATTCCATATGTCCGTGTGTACCCCTCTAAGGTCGGTCCTGTTCAAAAAACCCTGGTGTTATTCCATCTGTCCGTGTGTACCCCTCTAAGGTCGGTCCTGTTCAAAAAAACCCTGGTGTTATTCCATCTGTCCGTGTGTACCCCTCTAAGGTCGATCCTGTTCAAAAAACCCTGGTGTTATTCCATCTGTCCGTGTGTACCCCTCTAAGAACGGTCCTGTTCAAAAAACACTGGTTTTTACTTGAATGTTATTCAATCTGTCCGTTTGTAATCTTCTAAGGTCGGTCCTGTTCGAAAAACCCTGGTTTGTACTTGAATGTTATTCCATTTGTCGTGTGTCCCCCTCTAAGGATGGTCCTTTTCAAAAAACCCTGTTTTATACTTGAATGGTGTTCCATCTGGTTTTGTGTACCCCTCTAAAGACAGTCATGTTCAAAAAAACCCTGGTGTTATTCCATCTGTCCGTAAATACCCCTCTAAGGACGATCCTGTTCAAAAAATCCTGGTTTTTACTTACTTGTCGTTTCATCTGTCTGTGTGTACCCCTCTAAGGAGAGTCCTGTTCAAAAAAAAAAATGGATTATTCCATTTTGTTATTCCATTTGTCCGTGTGTATATTTCTCTGAGGACGGTCCTGTTAAAAAACCCTAGTTTGTACTTGAATGTTATTCCATCTGTCTACGTGCGTACATAGCTAGAGATTAAACTAATTAATCTATTTTCACGAAAATTGAACATGTTGGTCTTGTTAGTCCATATCAAGACCGACCAACTGGTTATTAATATAGTTTTATATTAATTTTGAAGCATTTTTTGGCATTCAAAAAGATCGGAATTTTTTTAAAAATCTGCCAAAAGATTTTCATCAAATTAACCTATGTTCAAATAGACTATATCGGTACCCAAGCAAAACATATAAGGTCGGGAGCTCATAGCTGAATACTATAAGGTAAACTGTGGGACAAACTTCGGTGAAACCTCGCCGCGACGCGCGTTGTAGATTAAGCCATCAATGAAGTGATGATAACATAACGAGGTGCCGGCAAGCGGAGAGGGAACCCAACAAAATGTCTCTCAATTCTTGTATCGCGTGTTAAACGAAGGTCAAGGTGGGAGACGGGTGTTTGTTTAGGTTAGGTTGCCCTCTTAACAGGTGTCGTTGTCTTTTTGTAACCGCGTGTGACGTCATCGTGATACCGTCGGACAGCCGATTATTTCTTGTAGCATTGCCATTAATTTCACCGAAGAATTGTTTATGAGTTCGTTTCTTAGTTTATTGTTTGTTTAGTAACTGTCTGTGTGAAAACGAGGTGTTTACGCACGGCTGTTTGACCGTAACGCACCTCTAGCGTACAAACGCTGTGTTCGGAATTTCAAATAAAACAAATGCCTTTCTATAGTAAGGCATATGACGATATGGATTATTTTTTAGAAATTTTTCTATATCGTTTTTGTCTTGCACTTTTTTGAAAGCCTGGTTTCACCGTTGTAACCATCGTTAAAATATACGTGTATTAGCACTGTAATTGTCAGTGTAATTTGACCATTTAAAATGCTAGTTTATACAGTTTTTTTAGCTCATTTCAGGGGTGAGATCAGATTTTCAAAAATGTTTAAGAGGCGCGTTACACTACCAAAGATATTTTGTCAAATTTGTTAAGTATCTTGTTAAAATATTTGTGAAAGTAGTATCAAAGAAAACATATTACGTTCGGTCAAATTTCTATGATCATCTGGTATTAACTAGATATATTTTGAGGTTATGTTTACTCAAGTGCAGTAGCTGTAATGGATCGAATAATGTTGACTTGTTACACTGCTGCATTAAGCGTTTATCTTGCTATGGCGCTAATAAATAAAAAGAGAGGCAAACGAAAAAACTAATTTGGGTCCGACCGTGGGTACAAAGAAGAAATGCGATAGGTGTAAACGCCACTATTGTTAAAGATTTGTATTTGGAAGATCGTGATTCAAATAAACGGTTTTTAAGAATGAGTGTATTTTAAATCTCGGTTTTGTAAGCATTTGGGTGGATATTCCACACTCTTCTTTTTCGTATTGTTGAATTAATGTTTTTACTGCTTCAAAAGTCTGAAACAATTTCGCCATCGGTTTAACTTGTATGCAACTTAAAGAATATATATATATATATATATATATATATATATATATATATATATATATATATTTTAATTACAACTGAGGCGTGCCCCATCTAGTAATTTTCTTTATCATTGTGTTCACTGTGTGCTGGGGTGCAGTCCAACGGCTGGTCCCAATGTGTTTACGGCCTGGAGAGGTCAATTGGCTTGGTCCTCTTCAGCCTTCTTGTGATGTTGTCACTGCGGCATAGTAGTTGGACAATCTCTGTATTACGAGGGTTGATCAAATATAAACGAGACTGACTTTCTAAAAACTTTTCCGTTGGACATTGAACTCTAAAGGGTGGGGTTTCAGGTAGCCTGGGAGGTTTGGGACTGGCGTAAACGGGCAACATTTCCGTTCGGACCCTTCAGTATAAAACTATACAATGAGTGCGAGTGAAGTGCACGTTTCCGTGGAGCAGAGAATTATTATTAAGTTTTTGGCCAAGGAGGAGGTCAATCCGACTGAAATCTTTCGTAGATTGACGGCTCAATACGGGGACAGGACCTGCAATAATGCTGTTCTAACCTGCAATAATGCTTAACCGAGAGCTTTTTAATGACTTCCTGAACAGATTCAACACCTAGGTCCTTATGTATGTTTTCATTTCTCACATACCAAGGGGCGTTGACAATCGTTCTCAATACTTTATTTTGAAAAATTTGAATAATTTTACTATTGCTTTTTCTTGTACATCCCCAGAGTGGTGCACCATAGGTCCATATTGGTCTTAGAACTTGCTTGTATAGCAGTATCTTGTTGGCTATCGAAAGTTCTGAATTTCTTCCAATAAGTCAAAACATTTTATTGAATTTCATCTGTAGCTCCTATTTTTTATTTTTTACATGCACCTTCCATTGGAGCTTTGCATCGAGTGTCATTCCTAGATATTTAGCACTGTTTGCATATGTTATACTCCTTTCGTTTAATATTATTGGTAATGGTTCATATTTTCTATTCGTAAAATTAATGTGTACAGTTTTTGCTTCATTAAACTTTACTCTCCATTTTTTTGTCCATTGACTTACTGCGTTGGTGGCATTCTGTAATTTCTCTGTGACTTCTAAAATATTGTCCCCAACTGTTAAAATTGCTGTGTCATCTGCAAACGTTGCCACCATGGAGTTCCCAGTAACTGGTGTGTCTCTAGTGTACAGAAGGTACAGTACAGGGCCACTTAAAGAATAATGTGATACAAACAGAAAATGAAATATTTTTGAGTTTAAATATATTTGAAAATCTATACCAAAGAATTTCAAAGTTTGATAAAAGGGTTGGTTCGTAAAAGATCCGTGAAATTTATTTCATCAAAGATCTTCGACCAAAGAAGTCTGTTACTGTGTTGTAATTTTATCTCATTTTATTCGCGTACATTTTGTTAGTTTCAAATTAGACACACCGGCTTCAGTCATGTTAAAAAATCTTAATTTTGTTTAGAATTTCGGCGTTATAGGTTTTTCTGTTTTTGTTTCTATCTTCTAAACAGTAATTTCGAGAAAAATCGTAAATATTTTTGGCCCCATATGTAATTTTATTGCATCGTTAGAGTTGGATAACAGACAATTCTAGAGTTATTATTTTGGACAGCTGTGTATAAAAAAAAATTCCTGTCGCCTCGATGGCCTAGTTGATAGCGTACTGGGCTTTCACCCCGAGGACCAGGGTTCGATTCCCGGCCAGGGCTTGGCATTTTCATACGCTATAAATCATCCCATCGTCTGCATTAGCCCAAGTGTGCACAATAGTCGGACGTTAAAAAAAAAAAAAAATAATAATAATAAAATAGACTAAACAAAAAAATGTTTGACTACTTTCGCAGTAGAAGAGCCAAACCACTTTGGTTTAGACGGAGAAAGACATAACAGAACTGCAGATCACTGACACTATGCTCATGGACAGAACAGCCAAAACAATAACCAAGGACAAGAAGCAACGGTTCCAAGGCAAAGTCAAATCCAAGCGAACGATCCAAATCTCTGACGAAGAAAGAAAAGCAAGATCACAACGAATGAAGCAATACTGGGCTACGAGGAAGGCACAGAACATTAAAAAGTGATTGATTTAGTGTACCCCAAAGTTGGGTGAAACAAATAAAGAGAAGAATAAATAATAATAATAATTATTATTATTATAGTTATTACTAGTTATGTTTCATAATTAGTAAACCCTATTATGAAGCAATACTGGGCTACGAGGAAGGCACAGAACATTAAAAAGTGATTGATTTAGTGTATCCCAAAGTTGGGTGAAACAAATAAAGAGAAGAATAAATAATAATAATTATTATTATTATAGTTATTACTAGTTATGTTTCATAATTATTAAACCCTATTATGAAGCAATACTGGGCTACGAGGAAGGCACAGAACATTAAAAAGTGATTGATTTGGTGTACCCCAAAGTTGGGTGAAACAAATAAAGAGAAGAATAAATAATAATAATAATTATTATTATTATAGTTATTACTAGTTATGTTTCATAATTATTAAACCCTATTATGAAGCAATACTGGGCTACGAGGAAGGCACAGAACATTAAAAAGTGATTGATTTAGTGTACCCCAAAGTTGGGTGAAACAAATAAAGAGAAGAATAAATAATAATAATAATTATTATTATTATAGTTATTACTAGTTATGTTTCATAATTATTAAACCCTATTATGAAGCAATACTGGGCTACGAGGAAGGCACAGAATATTAAAAAGTGATTGATTTAGTGTACCCCAAAGTTGGGTGAAACAAATAAAGAGAAGAATTAAATAATAATAATAATTATTATTATAGTTATTACTAGTTATGTTTCATAATTATTAAACCCTATTATGAAGCAATACTGGGCTACGAGGAAGGCACAGAACATTAAAAAGTGATTGATTTAGTGTACCCCAAAGTTGGGTGAAACAAATAAAGAGAAGAATAAATAATAATAATAATAATTATTATTATAGTTATTACTAGTTATGTTTCATAATTAGTAAACCCTATTATGAAGCAATACTGGGCTACGAGGAAGGCACAGAACATTAAAAAGTGATTGATTTAGTGTACCCCAAAGTTGGGTGAAACAAATAAAGAGAAGAATAAATAATAATAATTATTATTATAGTTATTACTAGTTATGTTTCATAATTATTAAACCCTATTATGAAGCAATACTGGGCTACGAGGAAGGCACAGAACATTGAGAAGTGATTGATTTAGTGTACCCCAAAGTTGGGTGAAACAAATAAAGAGAATAAATTCTTTGTTTGTAGTGCAGAAGAATAGATTGCATCAAATGAAAAACCGAAATCGATTTTTTTTAGAAGACCGTAATACTTTTTATGCTTATAAAAAACGTAGTGTTATTCTTATTTGTATAAAAATAGCGAGAAGTAAAAGCATTATATTAAAAGCTTCATTGACTATGGTTGAATTTTTATTTCAATTTCTAAATTATTTTCACTCTTATAGAACTGTATTTTAATAAAAACGAAATGCTTTTTGGAGCCATTCTTCGAAGGTGCGTATAATCCTGATTTTAGTCACGCAATAGTTGCGCAAATAATTTAAAAAAGTACATAGCCTGTATGACGTTTGCTGATTAAATTGTATAAGTGTATGTGGTAATCTGTTGCATACAGTAGCTGTTTGTAATGCTTTACTCTGCAGGCCTACCCATAATGCGTTCGGTTAATGCTTAGGTCACTAATCGGATTGTACTTCTACTGTATTGGCTACAGACTTGTGTAGCTCACCAAAGCATAATAAACACAAGAATACTGCTGTAAAGGCACGGTTCAACTATTAATTTGCCTTCGGGCCCTTGATCGGTCTTTGTGTTTGTACATTGAAAAGGTATTGATGTTCAGTAAACTAATCCAAATATGTAAGTCGTAAATCATTTTTAAAATGAATTATAATTCATTAAAAAAATTGTAAAATAACTATATAAGTGAGTTCGATCTTTTCAAAATTGTACTCGTTAGGACAAATTGAGTGTTTTCGAAATGTTTAAACAATCTAGCTGATGGAAGTAAAATTTTTTTTCCGCCTTCAAAAATGAAAAAGTTACGCGTGGTACTTGGGGTGGTGCCGACGTAAGCGAAAATTGGTATACGTCGTATTCATTAAATAATTTAACTACACAAATTTAGAAAAACACATTTTTAACATTAACAAGAACAGTAAACATAACCTCAGTTGAAGTTATATTGATTTTTTTGTGTTTAACGTCCGACTATTGTGCACACTTGGGCTAATGCAGACGATGGGATGATTTATAGCGTATGAAAATGCCTAGCCTTGGCCGGGAATCGAACCCGTGTCCTCAGGGTGAAAGCCCAGTACGCTATCAACTAGGCCACCGAGGCGGCGAAGTTATATTGAAGCAACAGCTGTTGTGCGAAATTAGCTGTTCAGAAATATTCACTTCAAGTCTACATATATGCAAGAACATTTATGCGTTACGGAATGAAGCGTGACGCGACAGCAAATGTTTGTACCCGTGTTTTTTCAACCTCGACCGTAAAAGTGTTCACTTCAAAAAAGTCAAAAAAATTTCAAGTTCTTTAAACTTTCCCACCGTGTGGCAAAGTCTTCATACGACTCTTGAGTATGATCTTTTAAAAATTAGATACTAATGGAGTTTATTTAAAAAAAAACTGAATTGTTTTCAAATATTCAGATGTTGAGACAAAGAAAATACGCCAGATTATCCAAGTAACTTTCAATTCGTTGCTTATAATTTGAATAGAAACATTCGCTACGTCTTTGATTTCACCGTTTAGGTTAGAATCGTTGTTATTGCATCGTTCTTTGCATTTTATTAAGTTTTTATTACGCATAAGTTCTGACTACAAAACTTTAAGGTTTGTTTTCGTTTCGAATTAACTGTTGTGGAACTTGTCTGAAATCTTTGGAACGAAACCGTGCCGCTGCTACGCTCCATTTCGAATGGTCAGAAATGGACATTTTTTTTTTTTTTTTTTTTTTTTTTAACGTCCGACTGTTGTGCACACTTGGGATAATGCAGACGATAGGATGATTTATAGCGTATGAAAATGCCAAGCCCTCGCCGGGGATCGAACCCGGGTCCTCGGGGTGAAAGCCTAGTACGCTATCAACTAGGGCCATCGAGGCAACAGGAATTTTTTTTTATACACGGCTGTCCAAAATAATAACTCTAGAATTGTCTGATATCCAGCTCTAACGATGCAATAAAATTACATATGGGGCCAAAAATATTTACGAATTTTCTGGAAATTACTGTTTAGAAGATAGAAACAAAAACAGAAAAACCTATAACGCGGAAATTCTAAACAAAATTAAGATTTTTTAACATGACTGAAGCCGGTGTGTCTAATTTGAAACTAACAAAATGTACGCGAATAAAAAGAGATAAAATTACAACACTGTATAACAGACTTCTTTGGTCGAAGATCTTTGATGAAATAAATTTCACGGATCTTTTACGAACCAACCCTTTTATCAAACTTTGAAATTCTTTGATATATATTTTCAAATATATTTAAACTCAAAAATATTTCATTTTCTGTTTGTATCACATTATTCTTTAAGTTGCATACAAGTTAAACCGATGGCGAAATTGTCACGGACTTTTGAAGCAGTAAAAACATTAATTCAACAATACGAAAAAGAAGAGTGTTTGTGGAATATCCACCCAAATGCTTACAAAAACCGAGATTTAAAATACAAATACACAGCCTATTAATAAGTAATGTGTACACATTTATAAGACTCGTAAGACTTTCAAGGTGTGTCTAGTTCTAAATATCCGGGCGTTCTGTAACGTAATTTTAAAAATCTTCGCGTAATTACTGCGACATCTGCCGGATTTGAATTGAAACAAAAGCCTATTTTTCCTTATAATAAAACGTGAAAACATCTCAGTTTATTTGCAAATAATTAACTTTAATAATACAATCAGCTGATTATTCAAACACGTATTATTTCCTCATCGATAAATAAACAGCATTTTTTTTTCAAACGTGCTTTGGTAATCAATTTTATGAACTCTTAAAAATGAAATAGATCTATAATAATTTGGATGTATGAAATCTAGAAGCATACTGATTTTCTATTCGGCGGTTATACTTTGTCTTATAAACCCAAGGTGGGTTTGACCTTCTCAATAACTTTTTCCCACTCGTTTCTGTCCGCAATCACTTTTCTTTCTTGAATTCGTTTCGATGATTAAAAAACATTTTTTAAAAGTACTTTTGGTAAAAAGCTTATAAAAATCAGCTGTTTGAACACATTTTGTTCAAATACAGTCAAGTACCCAAACAAAACGTAGACTGTCCCAAGATACACGCACTTCAGCCTAAGCAAAGTCGGTTCATCGGTTCATCAAAAATTAGATTTTTATAATTCACCGACAAAATCGTCGTTTATTATTTTTTTTAATTATTTAATCTCGATCGAGATAAATTGCTTTTATTTCAAATTCGCCATACCGTTTAAAAGCTATGATTCTTAATATACTAAAACTTAACAAAATTTGATAACCGATTTTTAGAAATTAGACCAATTTACTTGTTATTTGTAGCCTACCATCCGAATAGGCTTTTTAGAAGAACTCTTATAAATTATGTATGAGAAAGTTTTGTGATTGTTTTCATAATTAATCTACATTTTAAACAAGTAAGCATATTCCCCTATATTTGGGTTCGGGCACGAATCAACTTACCGTTTAGGCGCAGGGAAACATTCCTCAGAGACAGACGTCCGAACCTTTTAGAATGTCCTTGTTACTAAGCCTACAATTAAATTTGATCCTCAAGTAATTTTGTAGGGTGTGTTATGTTTACTAAAGAACTATTTAGATAAGTGTGATACTGCAGTTTATCTACAATAAGGGGGGGGGGTTCCAGTGATTAGGTTTTATATTTTATTTCTTAAATGGTACACGGAAGTGGCACGAACTTTCCACATTAAATTATTCACTTTATCTAGACTATAATAAATATTCTGAAAACACATCATATAGTCCTATTGATGGAGTAGAGGATTTGTGGTCACAAAATAGCTTACTTCTGATATTGATGAAATCGTTGACTAACAAATGTGTGTATTCAGCGGAAAAAACATTAAGAAAAACTTACGGTATGATTTTTCTAAGTAGATTTGATACACATTTTTTATGTAGACTAAATTGAGAGTTATATAGACTGCCATGTTCTAAGTAGATTTGATATACATTTTTTATGTAGACTAAATTGAAAGTTATATATACTGCCATGTTCTAAGTAGATTTGATACACATTTTTTTATTTAGACTAAATTGAGAGTTATATAGACTGCCAAGTTCTAAGTAGATTTGATATACATTTTTTATGTAGACTAAATTGAGAGTTATATAAACTGCCATGTTCTAAGTAGATTTGATACACATTTTTTATTTAGACTAAATTGAGAGTTATAGACTGCCAGATTCTAAGTAGAATTGATACTCATTTTTTTATGTAGACTACATTTAGAGTTATAGACTGCTAAATTCTAAGGTAGATTTGGCACAAATTTTTTATGTAGACTAAATTGATGTTATAGACTGCCAATATTCTAAGTAGATTTGATACACATGTACTTTTATGTAGACTAAATTGAGAGTTATAGACTGCCAATATTCTAAGTAGATTTGATACATATAGGGCCTACTTTTATGTAGACTAAATTGAGAGTTATATACTGCCAAATTTTTGAAAGAAGCTAATTTTCGAATGTTCGTTCTAACGTAAATTTGAGAAAATTGATTTAAGTTTAATTTTGGTTTTATGTTGTTTGTGAATAACAAAATCTTTTCAGATTTGTATATAAAAGTGACAAGTCTGTGTTTGTTAAATACAAGTAGGCCTAATCGTTAGTAGGATTTAGGCTACCTAAACAGTCGCGAGGCGAAAATGCAGTCACTCAAAATGCCTGATTTATTTTAAAACGTCAAATTTTCACCAGCTCTAGATGCTAAACGGATTGCCTGTTTAAGTTAGTGCTTAGATTAATTGGAAATGCCAAAACTGATGTTAAATTTTTTTGTCTAGCGAGCAAATTATCACACATAAGTACGTGTACACAGCTAGTATATTTTATATAAAAGCGAAGAATATATGGAGGGGCGCTTCCTTGTGGAGTGCCTAGGGCGCTGTTTACTTCTAAATCGGCCCTGCATATAAGCAAAATATGCCAAATTTATTAGAAACCATTCCAGGTCACTGGTTCTTTTGATGAATAGCCTATAAAATTACAAAAATTCATTTTATTTTAATCAGGGCTTGTCAATATTTATATATCCACTAAAAGCTCATTTTGACATTTTCTGTTCAATCACAAAACATTTTATACACACGCTTGGTGAATTTATTTATTTATTATTATCACGGAAATATTTTTTCTTGGATCTCTGCTTGTTCATAAATATTGCCATTTTTTGTAGTTGTGTAAAGTATAATTAAGTTATTTTTAAGAAGTTTATGCGTGCATATGTTCTCGTTTATTTGTTCATTTGTCGTTATCGAATAGCCTAATATCACGGAAATATTTTTTCTTGGATCTCTGCTTGTTCATAAATATTGCCATTTTTTGTAGTTGTGTAAAATATAATTAAGTTATTTTTAAGAAGTTTATGCGTGCATATGTTCTCGTTTATTTGTTCATTTGTCGTTATCGAATAGCCTAATATCACGGAAATAATTTTTCTTGGATCTCTGCTTGTTCATAAATATTGCCATTTTTTGTAGTTGCGTAAAGTATAATTAAGTTATTTTTAAGAAGTTTATGCGTGCATATGTTCTCGTTTATTTGTTCATTTGTCGTTATCGAATAGCCTAATATCACGGAAATAATTTTTCTTGGATCTCTGCTTGTTCATAAATATTGCCATTTTTTGTAGTTGTGTAAAATATAATTAAGTTATTTTTAAGAAGTTTATGCGTGCATATGTTCTCGTTTATTTGTTCATTTGTCGTTATCGAATAGCCTAATATCACGGAAATATTTTTTCTTGGATCTCTGCTTGTTCATAAATATTGCCATTTTTTGTAGTTGTGTAAAATATAATTAAGTTATTTTTAAGAAGTTTATGCGTGCATATGTTCTCGTTTATTTGTTCATTTGTCGTTATCGAATAGCCTAATATCACGGAAATATTTTTTCTTGGATCTCTGCTTGTTCATAAATATTGCCATTTTTTGTAGTTGCGTAAAGTATAATTAAGTTATTTTTAAGAAGTTTATGCGTGCATATGTTCTCCTTTATTTGTTCATTTGTCGTTATCGAATAGCCTAATATCACGGAAATATTTTTTCTTGGATCTCTGCTTGTTCATAAATATTGCCATTTTTTGTAGTTGCGTAAAGTATAATTAAGTTATTTTTAAGAAGTTTATGCGTGCATATGTTCTCGTTTATTTGTTCATTTGTCGTTATCGAATAGCCTAATATCACGGAAATATTTTTTCTTGGATCTCTGCTTGTTTATAAATATTGCCATTTTTTGTAGTTGTGTAAAGTATAATTAAGTTATTTTTAAGAAGTTTATGCGTGCATATGTTCTCCTTTATTTGTTCATTTATCGTTATCGAATAGCCTAATATCACGGAAATATTTTTTCTTGGATCTCTGCTTGTTCATAAATATTGCCATTTTTTGTAGTTGCGTAAAGTATAATTAAGTTATTTTTAAGAAGTTTATGCGTGCATATGTTCTCCTTTATTTGTTCATTTGTCGTTATCGAATAGCCTAATATCACGGAAATATTTTTTCTTGGATCTCTGCTTGTTCATAAATATTGCCATTTTTTGTAGTTGCGTAAAGTATAATTAAGTTATTTTTAAGAAGTTTATGCGTGCATATGTTCTCGTTTATTTGTTCATTTGTCGTTATCGAATAGCCTAATATCACGGAAATATTTTTTCTTGGATCTTTGCTTGTTTATAAATATTGCCATTTTTTGTAGTTGCGTAAAATATAATTAAGTTATTTTTAAGAAGTTTATGCGTGCATATGTTCTCGTTTATTTGTTCATTTGTCGTTATCGAATAGCCTAATCTTTTATGTTATTATTTGTTTGCTTGTAGACAATACTTAAGACGTTATTACTTATTCTGTCTTAGATATAGATCGAATAGTTAACAAACAATTATTGTAACAGCTTCTGCCAGTACATTTTTCTCATCTGTTTGTAAGCCTTTAGCACTGTTTGTTTCTGATGTCTTTTGTTTGTTTGTTTCATGGATTATTCACAGCATTAGGGTTATTGTCGATCATGTAACTGTAGTAATTTATTGAACTTTTTTAATTTAAACAATCAGGGGCAAAGAAGACACCATTTAAACGAATTTATGACACGATATATTTAAAACTAATCTTCGTGATTGATGATTTACAATTTTAATTTACGATCAAATTGTTTTGCGCAGATGAATGAATCACGATTCACGAATAAGATTGCATTGAAATATTGATTCGGTAAAAAAATGATTTATTTTCGTTAAGTAGTAAATTTAGTGTTCATATAAAAATGACTTGACAGTTGGCGATAAAAACGTGTGTTTGTATAAATACGAGTCCGGTCTGTCATGTTGGCTAAACTGTGATTGTCGCCTTGCCTAAATAAATTGTCTAAATAAACAAGTTTTGAAGAAGGAAGGGTCTCATCAATAAATCAATAGCTGCTCCGGCCGCCATACATTATGTATACAAGACATCCTCTCATTTCACACCCCCATATTACATGTACATTTTATATAAATAAATGATGGTGGGGGTCGAGTAGGGAGGGGAGACAGAGGAAAGTCGACCTTTTCGCCGGCTGGTGGAGGGGATTTCCTCGTGCTAGCGGCAGCGGGAACTCAGCGTCGCTCCATTAGAGCCGTAGACTCCGTGCAGTAAACTCGTGACTCGACTCTCCGCGAATATTAACGAAGTTTGATCGTGTTTCAGGCCTTCGATGATGCATCATTACGGGGCCGGGGGAGGTGCCGGCTCTCCGCAGCAGTTCTGTCTCCGATGGAATAACTACCAATCTAATCTGACCAACGTCTTCGATCAACTCCTCCAGAGCGAATCCTTCGTCGACGTGACTTTGGCGTGCGACGGACATTCTGTCAAGGCGCACAAGATGGTGCTCTCAGCTTGCAGTCCTTACTTCCAGGCGCTGTTCTTCGACAATCCTTGTCAACACCCGATCGTCATCCTCAAGGACATCAAATGGCCGGAGATGAAAGCCGTCGTGGAGTTCATGTACAAAGGGGAAATCAACGTTTCGCAGGAGCAGATCGGTCCGCTGTTGAAAGTGGCGGAATCCCTCAAGATACGAGGATTGGCCGACGTCAACAGCGAACACGATCTGGAAGCGAAGAGCGGCTTGGAAGAAGCCGTCTCCATGTCTCCGCAGCGTCCGGTCAAGAAGCGTCGCCGCACCTCCCTCGAGCCTCCGAGTCCTTCCGAGGACGCTACCGAAGCCTTGGAGTTGGTGACCACTTCTCCGACCAGTTCTTCGTTACCGCCGGCTTCCGTCATCCCGACGTCGATCTCTACGACCAACTCCATGCTGCCGCTTACATTGCCGCCTCCACCGCCTCCGCCTCCGCCGCCGACGGCCTCCGACGACATGGAAATCAAGCCCGGGATAGCAGAGATGATCCGCGAGGAGGAACGGGTAAGTACTTTGCTGACTTATTATAACTTAAGTAAATCCCACAGTGTAAGTGATCCAAGTGACAGTGCATGTGTGATGGATGCTCCTCTATGCTTTGTATTATCTGTTAAGTGTTTTTAAGTGCAGTGCTAAGTGGCCGTCGTACATATACACTCGATCAACTTTTGTTTGTTTGTTTGTTTGTTTGTTTTACTTAATTAGAATTTGTATCTTTAATTAGTTTAAAATATTTATTTTAATTACTTTTAACAAAGAGTGATAAGCCGCAAACCGAACTCAACGTTTAAAACAATTTATTTATAAAACACCGGGGATTCCGTTTTCCTTTTCTTATTTTCGTCCTTTAATTAACGCTGCGTTGCGTAAGGAATCAATAAATTGCAGACGGACTTCCTGTCTGCTGTAAACATTACATTATACGAGTTACTTCACTTCGGCTATTTTTATACACGGGCTACTATATTTGTAATTACACTCGGTACAAATACACCTTGTAGCTGGACACCAAAAGTTTTTAACTTTAAAGAATTTTTAATTTAAATAAAAGTTTCGAATGTTGTAAACTTTTTTAATAATGTCTAATATATTTTTTTTTAACTTATTGGAATTTTTTTATAAGTCTGTAATTTTGTTCCAACTGATTGGAAACATATTTGAAAACAAGTTTAGATTTTACAAAAATAAATTATTAAATTGTACGCAAAGAACTATAAGTTTATCCGCCGGTATCAATTGCAATGTAATAGAGTTTATGAAAGAAGTTTCCCACGTGTGCGCAGCGCCAAGTTGGATGACACTTGGGTTGACCACGTTGTCTTACCCTAACCCTAGTAGAGTAGTTCCCTTCCCTTCCCGTCCCTTCCCTTCCCTTTCCTTCCATTGATACCCTTTACCTTAGGATCCTCCTACTAAATGCACGCTGCCTGTTCAGTACCGTTTGCTTAGTTCTTAAAACCGGTTTATTTATTATTAATAAATAACAAAGATAAAAATATCATCGCTCCTTTAATTTACAGTTGAACGGGGAATATTTTTTTAAACCATAATTCAAACCGCTTATCGTTCTGTTTGATCAAACTTTTATTAAAATATTTGATTTCAAGAAGCGCTTACGAACTATTAACAAATACTATTCAAAGATAAAAAAATATTCTTATCGCTTTTATTTATAATATATAGTTTAGACAGGCCCTATCAGTAGGCAGGTTTAACGGCGCCATTTTGATTGGAATAAGTTATAATTATTTTATTGATATTTTTATGCTTCTCGTCGTCGTAAAGTTCTTTTTATAAGTTTGCTTTGTTCGTTGATTTTTTTAACTGGCTGGATTTGGTAAACAAATATTTATGAAAAATAAGTTAACGATACTGTTTTTATGTTATTTTAATGTATGCTATTTGCTCTATTACGTTGAATCAAAATGTTATTGACGAATTCCGCAAAAAAATTGATTAATTTGATACAGAATGAATATACTTTAACATAAATGTATAGCCTACTTATTTATTTAGGGACAGGCCATTTATAACATTTCATTAGGCCTATAATATAGTATATTTGAAGCATACAACAGAAATATGTATTTAGCGTTGTATAGCTGTAGACGTGCACGATAGTCGCTTACAAAGTCGGATACTGATATTATAATTTCATATTTTTTTGGCCAATACAGAATGTTGTACAGTTGCGTTGCCCGACGCCTTTCAGTTCATATCTTATGATTGTAATTGTTGTTACTGAATACGCTACTGTGTTTGTTTAAAGTTCATAGTTTAAGAAAAACTCGCGTGTAAAAACAGCGCTTTCAAAGTCATTTCGAATTTTCTGTAAATCAGAGTAAATAATTCGTGATCACATTAGTTTCGTCCAGTTATACGATATTACCAACTTTGTAAAAAAAATATTCTTGACCGTGTTTTTTTTAATCAACGTTTTAATAAGAAAATCGTAATAATGGTTTCTTACCAGTTAAAGGTCGTAAGGAAATATCATGGCCCTTGTAAACTTACTTGTATGTGTAGATAATATAATGCATACAATAATAGGCCCATAATAATAATAAAGCTAAACATAATTGTAATAAATTTCAATAATAATAGCTCTACAGAATATTTTTAAAAAAATTTCTAGTTTAAATTATGAAAATTCAATCAGTTTTAAAACTGATTACTGTTCTGTATTTTACGTTTTCGTGTGCGATCAGTTTAAAGAAAAAGTACTGTTTTGAAATTACATTAAAACATTTCTTTAAGTATACGTTTTTCTCGTGGTTTTTTAACCATCATGTTCTGCCGCGTGTTTAGCAATTCCTCTCATGATCGGGTGAAAAGCACTGTACACGTACCTAATGTGTCGACATACTGTCGAAGGGTAAAACATTCTTACAGATATAACCTAGTTTTTTTTTTGTCAAACATCTGGAATTGTTATCAAAAACTTACTCTACGCCGTAAATATCCGATAGAATTGAAATTTGTAAATAGAATCAAAATAGTGGCAGCGATTTTTTCGTTTTAAAACGCATAAGATTTCAAAAAAAATTTTATAACGAAGAAAAATCTTTCTCTTTTAGGATTTAAGCGGTGGAAAAGTTAGGCAATCAAAATAAAGTCGCTGCAGTTCAGAACAAACGAAAATATAAAAAATAGGCCTAATAGGGGCGTATACAAAAGTCGTCTTTTTAAAGAAATGTGAACGTATCTTTAGTAGTTCTTCTTCAGTAAAATGACCAATAAGTTACGTTTGAACTTTTGTTACAATATTATGAAAAACATCACTTAAAAATATTCTATTAATCATATGAAAAACATCACTTAAAAATATTCTATTAATCATATGAAAAACATCACTTAAAAATATTCTATTAATCATATGAAAAACATCACTTAAAAATATTCTATTAATCATTTCACTTCAACTTGCCGGAGTGATAAACTGTAACACTATGACAGACACATCTAGATAGTCCGATACGGGGGGACAGTTTCGATTTACCCATAATCTTCCGTTTGTAGTTGATTTTATTTCAAATTAAATAAACACACCGGTTTTTGAGGAATTTCTGAACGCTGTGATTTTATTAGGCGGTCTATTTCTGTGCACAGCAGCTAGTTTTTTTGTAAGATTCTAGGATAATTTAAATTTGGCGTAAGGGAAGTCAGAAAGAACCGTACGCTAATTACGAAAGGCGAATGGATTCACACGTTACTTTATTCGAAGATTACGTGTTGAAATAAACGGGAAAAGTTCAGTTTTAGACAAATTAAAGTTGATGCACTTTAAGAGAAATTTTTAACTTGAATTTCGCTGAAATATTTA
>CM040183.1:15238092-15240592 GCA_022606455.1 Callitettix versicolor | reverse complement strand
TACACGACAAACATATACACGTCAGGAATCCAGGTAAATATGATGAACGTATTTGCCAATCACTGTGAAGTTAATTTGGTGTACACGACAGATATAAATTCACCGGAAACTAACCCCATGGTAGAACTTGTGGCCAAATGGTAGCGCGAGTGGAATTTTACCCGATTTGGACGATCTTAAAATCGAAATAGCGTCCAGCTTTTCCGGTTTGAGGTACGAACATTTATTGCTTTCCGAACAAACCATTTCTTACTACTTCGAATCTCACAACTGGTACGTACCGGTTCCAAAACAACTGAAAAGTTGCAGAATATTTTTCATAATATTTGATAAATACATGTGGATGTTTTTGCTCGTAACTCTTGTAACGGTTAACCTAGTAGTTTACGTGATTAATACTTTAAATCGTAAGATCAATATTAACAGTCGAGAACGTCTGCCGGACGTGTTGAAACCACTGGCGCTGTTCGGATTGTTACTCAACGTGTCGGAACCGAATGTTCCCAAATCTAATTATCTGAAAATAATTTTTCTGTCATGGGCAGTGTTCAGCCTCCATCTGTCGGTGATTTTCCAACAAAAACTGTTCAGCTTTATGACGCATCCGGTGTACGTGAGGGGAATAACAACTTTAGAAGAGCTCGACGATTCCGGATTGAAAACTTGCGTCGACAGTTATTTGCATAGATTATTTGCAGGCAATTTTGATTCGGCTGTTTTAAATTCGCTGTTTAATAAAGCTATATTCTGCGGTGAAACTGATAACGTCGATCCTGTCAAGTATATTTTACAATATGCAAACGTGAGTGTAATCACCGAAACCATCCGCGGCGAATTCCTTATCGGCAAATACAAAGGAAATCTTCGCAAACTTCCTGTTTCTCTTTACAGCTATCCGGTAGGGATGTTTGTAAGTAAAGGTTTCATTGGATATGACTGTCTCAACAAGTGCATTGAAAGAATCGTAACATCTGGATTATTTGATAAATTCAAAAGAGATGCTACTGGCCAACATAAATATAAAGATAAAACCGAAAAAACGATGAAACCATTTTCTCTGGATGATTTTAACGGTGCCTTTTCAACTTTGGGTATAAATATAGCGATCAGTTTTGCTGTGTTTCTGATTGAATGCGCGCGCATTCACTTAAACATATAACTAATTCAGTTTGTTTTCATGTATTTCAACGTATAATTTTGTATAACGTTCATAATATTTAGTGTATAAATAAACTTTTTAACATTAATGTAAATATAATTTATAATCGAATTATCACAAGACAGAATGTAAAGCCTGTCTTTCAATGTATTAAATTTTGTACTGTACATTTATGTAATTGTTTTTAGTCTGGGTTGAAATTAGAATTTATAGAAATTAATTTGGTTTTAAAATATTATTAGCAATGTTTAGAATGTGTGTGTAACTTGTATTAAGAAATTGAAATAAATATTCTTGATTTAATAATAAATTGAATTAAAAATATTCTGTAGATTTTATTTACATAATTATTAAATAATTATTGTCAATTTTTTAAATTTCTTTCGGTCAATAAAATCAAATTTCATTAAACACTGATCTGAGTTTTGATTAGTATCCTGGCAAAGAAAAAACAATGTTACAGCCACAGTGATTAAACTTGGTTTCAATAAGTAGCGGTAATAATGATATCACGCACACTGATAGGTTCTATTGTTGTTTAAATAATACACACTCTCGTTGTCTCTCTCTCTCTCTCTCTCTCTCTCTCTCTCTCTCTCACACACACATATATACGCGTGTACATATATATATATATTTGTTTTTTGTTTTTAACGTCCGACTATTGTGCACACTTGGGCTAATGCAGACGATGGGATGATTTATAGCGTATGAAAATGCCAAGCCCTGGCCGGAATCGAACCCGGGTCCTTGAATCGAAAAAGATATTGATTCGAGAAGTAATAAAATATGATTTGTTCAGTACGATGTTTTATTACAAAATAGTTCAAGGTCTTTTGTAATACTTGTTTACGTGACTCGCAAGTATTATGGTTTTCCAGACCACATAAGGGTCTACATTTTGCATTTATTAAACTTTATTTAAGGTCGGTTTGTTTGTTCCACCTTTCTTCAATATTTCGCAAACCAACGGTCTTGCAAAAGTACAAAATACCAAGTGCAACAATTGTCAAATGTCACATAAATTACAAAACCAATTGAAAATAACCAAACTGTTAATATTTTTGTGAAAACAACCGTCCGTAAACGAGGTGAAATAAACAAAAAACATATTTTTAAAATTCTATAACACTCTGTAACCAAAATTTTTCACACCCTATAAATAAAATAAAAAGAAAAAAACTTAAAATAAAATCTATACTTAGGAACAAAATTTCAGGATAATAAGGTAGTATATATAAGAAATGAAGCTCTCTATAAGAAAATTGAAAAACTGTCAGATACTATGAGAAAAAGGAGAATAAATTTTTACGGCCATCTTCTTAGAATGAACTCCAATAG
>CM040183.1:15213092-15233092 GCA_022606455.1 Callitettix versicolor | reverse complement strand
TTTTTTGCAAGTTCTATTTTGACCAATAAACCATAGAAAAATTACGTTTTTTGCAAGTTCTATTTTGACCAATAAACCATAGAAAAATTACGTTTTTTGCAAGTTCTATTTTGATCAATAAACCATAGAAAAATTATGTTTTTTGCAAGTTCTATTTTGATCAATAAACCATAGAAAAATTATGTTTTTTGCAAGTTTTATTTTGACCAATAAACCATAGAAAAATTATGTTTTTTGTAAGTTCTATTTTGATCAATAAACCATAGAAAAATTACGTTTTTTGCAGGTTCTATTTTGACCAATAAACCATAGAAAAATTATGTTTTTTGCAAGTTCTATTTTGACCAATAAACCATAGAAAAATTATATTTTTTGCAAGTTCTATTTTGACCAATAAACCATAGAAAATTATGTTTTTTGTAAGTTCTATTTTGATCAATAAACCATAGAAAAATTATGTTTTTTGTAAGTTCTATTTTGATCAATAAACCATAGAAAAATTATGTTTTTTTGAATCGCTGTAACAATTTGTACCAAAAACAACTCCTACAAAAATAAAAGAATAAAACTATTATTAAAAATATTTTATTGTATTTATATTGTGTTAAAGGGTTTCTATTCTGAATGTTTAACGTTTAGTTGCTAGAGGTTAGTATCCGAAGGTAAATCGACAGATACTTAAAACAAAGGTCTCTTGTTACATACCTGCTAAGGACCCTTACAAAAATTTAGTAATGAAATATGTTTTAATGATTTCTATGGTGCCTTTTAATTAAATGTATAAATTTTTAAGTGCTGTTTAAATACTTAAAATTTATCACTTTATTTTAAAGTGTAAAAAAATGTTACTTCTTTTTTATGTGCTCACATATTACAACGAATATTTAATTCTCAATATTATGTTAGTTTGTAATACTTTATTATAGTTTGATTTATTTTTGTTTTTTTATTATGGGTTAAATTTAAAAAATTGTAAATTTAAAATCGATTTTTCACACAAGTTGCAAGTATTTTTCATACAATATTCAGAATTATGAATTATGCAATGGTATATAAATAATAAACTTTGCAAATTGATTAACAATGACTTTGAATTGTTGCCAGAAACGGTAACATTTTAATAGAAAGACGAGACAGCTGAACAAGAGTCATAACATGAGTTAAGTGAACAGGAAATGGAAGGAAGTGCAAATTCTCTCGCTTCCGTTGGTTGGTTTCCGCATTCAGCTCATCAACTATCTTTCTTTATGCTTACTATTAACACAGTTACAGGTTATGCTTGCTGGAAGTACTATTCATGAGTTATGTCATAGATAAAAAGTTATAGTTTACCAGTGTCTTATATAGTAGAACCACCTAGTATAATATTCCTTGTGAATTACACCCATACTCGGTTATGTAAATATCTGTTATTCATTTTAGAAAATATTTACATTTTTGTAAGATTATTAACAAGAAACGTTTGTTGAGTATCTGTCGGCTTACCTCTGGTAGTAACCTCTAGCAACTAAACAGTAAGTCAAGACATTTAAAATTATCGTTTTTGCAGGGATGGAGGCGATGTCCACTTTAACAGCTGATTTCAAATCACAGCTGTACCTTGAATGATTCTACTATTTCATCTTAGCTCGTGTTTATGCCATTGTTTACAATAAATATGCATAACAACAAATAAATTATTGTTAAAATATTTATGTTTCATTACGAGAAGTGAAAACAATAAAAGTGATAATTGTAATTTTGTTCTAATTAACAAAATATTTTGTTTTGTTTCATACTACATTGTCAGCCATTTCTAATAATTAGTGTTACTATATTATTATTATTATTATTAAATCACAGGGAAATTTCTATATTGAAGTATAATTTGGAAAGAATTGTTCTAAGAGTCTTACTTTTTGAAGAATGTAGCACATAATTCGGCTGATATTTCCAGTGGTTAGACGACATTTCCTTGCTTACTCATGGACTTCCTTGCTTACTCATGGACTTCCTTGCTTACTCATGGACTTCCTTGCTTACTCATGGACTTCCGTGCTTACTCATGTACTTCCGTGCTTACTCATGGACTTCCGTGCTTACTCATGGACTTCCGTGCTTACTCATGGACTTCCGTGCTTACTCATGGACTTCCGTGCTTACTCATGGACTTCCGTGCTTACTCATGGACTTCCGTGCTTACTCATGGACTTCCTTGCTTACTCATGGACTTCCTTGCTTACTCATGGACTTCCGTGCTTACTCATGGACTTCCGTGCTTACTCATGGACTTCCGTGCTTACTCATGGACTTCCGTGCTTACTCATGGACTTCCTTGCTTACTCATGGACTTCCGTGCTTACTCATGGACTTCCTTGCTTACTCATGGACTTCCTTGCTTACTCATGGACTTCCTTGCTTACTCATGGACTTCCTTGCTTACTTATGGACTTCCGTGCTTACTCATGGACTTCCTTGCTTACTCATGGACTTCCGTGCTTACTCATGGACTTCCTTGCTTACTAATGGACTTCCTTGCTTACTCATGGACTTCCTTGCTTACTCATGGACTTCCTTACTTACTCATGGACTTCCGTGCTTACTCATGGACTTCCTTGCTTACTAATGGACTTCCTTGCTTACTCATGGACTTCCTTGCTTACTCATGGACTTCCGTGCGTACTAATGGACTTCCTTGCTTACTCATTGACTTCCTTGCTTACTCATGGACTTCCATGCTTACTCATGGACTTCCTTGATTACTCATGGACTTCCGTGCTTACTCATTATCCATGATTGTTTGAGTAACTTTAGAGCAGCCATGGAATTTTATTTTTGATTTTGTTGCCTTTTTAATTCTCAGTAACACTTATCCTACAAACCGATTGTAACTGGTTTTCTTTGTACATTTCCATCTCAGTCATACGTCTCATACAAAATCAAAATAAGTAATACAAGGCACCTTTTCTACTATACAATATTTCAGTGAGCAGAACATTTTTCTTTAAATGCCATTACAGTATTTTTATCGAAAAAACTATAAAGTTGTACATATATTTATGTAGATTTAAATATGGACCTACGTAGTTCATATTATGACTCATCAACGATTTATAAATCTGCAAATAATATAATTTAATTATATTAAAAATATAACAAAACAGTGTTTAAAAACTGTCACAAACATTTATCACCAGGTAGAACTTCGCCCTTTTGAGAATTTGAGAGGTATTTGTAGTAAAATACGAATATTTATTTATGAAAAATAGTTAATAATAATCCTAATTTGTTTAAACATATCTTTTATATATTAAGTTAAATAAATAACTACAAAATTTTTCAAATATTATACAAATTTTGAAAGTATTTTTCCTTTTAAAAAAGGCAAGCAAATTATCACGAGTTATTTAATCATGTATTTAATAATATTTTTGATAAATATGTTTTTTACACTGAAGGTTGCCCTTAAAATAGATATTTTTTTAGAAAAATAAAAGTTTATATACAGTTTTGAAAAAAAATTAGTCATCCTTTAGTTTAAAGTTATATTTATGTAAGACGTTTATCAGTTTGATCGTTTACCGTACATTTGTAGTTGAAGAATTATAATTTTAAAATATTTAATGTTAACGTACTTGAAATATTATTTAAAGTTTTTGTTTTAAACGTTTTTGTACAAACAAATCGGCTTTGGTAAAAGCTAAGTTAACAATTGGCAAACAAGACAATATTAAGAGGTATTCATATGTTTTATTGTAAAGTTCGTATGTAAAACATGTAGGACCTTCATTATTGATTGTAACTGTTGGAAAATTGTATACAAAATATTTTGAAACCCTTTTTTTTAAGCCCTCAATGGAGCACATTTAGTCAATTTTGGTTCTTTTGGGCTTTCAACTTTGGTTCGTTTAGGTTTTTTAGATTCTCCCAATAATTTTTCAGTCTTATAGATCTCTGTAGTCTAACATCCTCCGAGTAAAAGGCAACTCTTTTTGATTCCTTTTTTAAATTTTAATCTAGTGTTTTTATTACTAAGGACTGGTTTTTCCCTTCCTTCTTTCAGACGTTCCTCCGTTATCCTTAATTCTTTTATGTCCTTTTGAAACCATTTTTTTAAGCCCTCAATGGAGCACATTTAGTCAATTTTGGTTCTTTTGGGCTTTCAACTTTGGTTCTTTTAGGTTTTTGAGATTCTCCCAATAATTTTTCAGTCTTATAGATCTCTGTAGTCTAACATCCTCCGAGTAAAAGGCAACTTTTTTTGTTCCTTCTTTAAATTTTAATCTAATGTTTTTATTACTAAGGATTGGTTTTTCCCTTCCTTCTTTCAGACGTTCCTCCGTTATCCTTAATTCTTTTATGTCCTTTTGAAACCATTTTTTAAGCCCTCAATGGAGCACATTTAGTCAATTTTGGTTCTTTTGGGCTTTCAACTTTGGTTCTTTTAGGTTTTTTAGATTCTCCCAATAATTTCTCAGTCTTATAGATCTCTGTAGTCTAACATCCTCCGAGTAAAAGGCAACTCTTTTTGTTCCTTCTTTAAATTTTAATCTAGTGTTTTTATCCCTAAGGATTGGTTTTCCCCTTCCTTCTTTCAGACGTTCCTCCGTTATCCCTAATTCTTTTATGTCCTTTTGAAACCCATTTTTTAAGCCCTCAATGGAGCACATTTAGTCAATTTTGGTTCTTTTGGGCTTTCAACTTTGGTTCTTTTAGGTTTTTTAGATTCTCCTAATAATTTTTCAGTCTTATTGGGATCTCTGTAGTCTAACTTCCTCCGAGTAAAAGGCAACTGTTTTTGTTCCTTATTTAAATTTTAATCTAGTGTTTTTATTACTAAGGATTGGTTTTTCCCTTCCTTCTTTCAGACGTTCCTCCGTTATCCCTAATTCTTTTATGTCCTTTTGAAACCCTTTACAACATTCATTGTACATTGTTCTAATATTCCAAGGACTGTTGATTTTATACTATACTATTTTACATTGGACATAATATTTAATAAGAATAAATATTTTTTACAGTCAAAAATTGTAATCTCAAAAATCTCAGAATCAATATTCCGAGAGATTATTAAATTAGCTTATGATACCAATTTTCGGGGATTGAAATTTCAATAAGTAATTTCGATTCAAAAAATAAGAGTTACCTAAAATATTCAGGAAGAATAAAGAACGTTTATTGATAAAACGTAATAATATTTTGTAATGAAATTTGTTTTAAAACATTACATTTAAAATTTAGAAATTTAAAAAATATAGTGTCTGTAAAATACAATTAGAAAAATAAAAACCTTTTAATGACTACATACTAAAGAAAAATTAAAACATAGTATGAAAAATGTTTTGGAATATTTTGACAAACAAATTTTTAATCAATCGTAAAGAATAATAACCTTGATTAATAATTGACGGAATTGTAGATGCCATAATAGGCTAATATAACTTGGCAAATAACAAAGAGATAAGCTCTAAAACATCCCCTTTTGTTCCTTTGTATACAGAAACGACACAAAGGAAGTATAACTCGTTTTATTTAAATTGTTAGCTTAAATCTATTCAACACGATGGTCTGAACAGTGTGCATTTAAACAACACCGGTCTGAAAATATTTTATTAAAATGTTCGTGAAAATGAGTAATAATAAAAACTGAAATATGAAAACGACACGACATTTTTGCTAAATGTTTAAAAATAAAACGTAGAAAATAGTTACGTTATACAAGCATGCCCTTATGCTATTGGATAACTTAATGATAACCTCTAATTATTTTGTCATCGTTAGTTTTTTATTCATTAAAGTGTTATTTTATTGATAAGAAAAAAAATCCTTTAATACGATCAATCCTTTAACTTTGGAACAGCTATCCCCCTCAGGGGAGTGCAGACTAGCTGCACCTATTGAGAGGATTTAGACGTCCCTCGCGGTACCCGAGTCTAACACACACTTACACTTACAACACTACACTTACGAAATTAACACTTTACACTAACACTTATATTTAGGGATGCGATAATAGCCTTAATGTGCTTTTCGCCTTAAAAAAAAAGAGAACAGCTATTTTTTTTCGAATCACTTGAATATCATTACAATAGATTAAAAGACAAAGTCCTAAATTCGAACAATATCACGAGAAATAAAAGTATTCAGTTACCTAAGAGATACAAAACGGTCAGCAGTAAAAGTACTATAATAAGAGAAATTATTATCTTTAATTTACTTCGAAATGAATTAAAAACTATAAAAAATGAGTTTGTAAGAAAAACAAAGTTAAAAAAATTGGTTGCGTATAATTTATAGCAACTTTCAAGAATATATATATATATATATATATATATATAACGAAATTTATAGGATATTTACTTTATTATTTCTTTTGTATTAATGACTTATATTGTTATACTTATATATATATATATATATATATATATATATATATATATATATAGACTTGCCAACAGAATCCTTAACTATATACAAGGAGTCAAATCAACAACGTCGTGGATCGCACAAGTCAGAATAGACCTACATGACGCAGAAATAGACTCAACAGACGTTGAAGACAGGAACGCATACAGGAGAAAGATGTTCGGTTGGAAGGTCCCAGAGAATGAAATCCCAAAGAGAGCAGGAGTAAAATGGACGGATGAGCGGAAGAGGATCCATGGGGACAGGATGAGGGAGGTGTGGAGGATTAGAAGGAACAAGACATGAGTCGGAGTGCTTTGCGTGATCCAACAGGGTCTATACGAAAATAATTATAATAACATATATATATATATATATTATTTAGTGTAGATTTAAGTTTCGTACCAAGCCGCAAACAGGTAACTTGATTACCTCTATGGGATGCATGGGATTGCTTATAATTTATTACTTGTAATTTTTATGTATTATTCTTGGTTAATAATAAATAAATGAATAAATAAATGAATAAATAAATAAGTAAATACTGTTTAAAAAAGGCTTTTTTTTGACCAACGTGACTCGCTGCGCTTTGCACATACTCTTAGACAAAGAAAAGTCTTTTCTTCCAGTTTGATGATTGCAAGAAACGTTAATACGCAGACTATTGATTTCACTGTTTCTAAACTTACAACAGGAAATACAAAATTAACACCCAATCAGAATAGAACAGAAGCAATTACACAGCCTTTGATAATTACGTCACAAAGACAAAGGAATCCCATTACCATGTTAATGCTCACGTGACATGGTGACAAATGTCTTTGCGTCGGAGCAAGGAAGTCACTCTGTATGTGGTATGTTATGCATAACTTCAAATGTACGTTACTATCACTGCTTATATAAAAATGTTAAGGGTTTATTTAATAAACATTTAAATAATTTTCACGTACCTTACTTGGTGTCTTATTAAATGCGAACACCGGATGTTCCAAAATTATTATAAATATTATCAAAGTAAAATCGAAAAATATTTTGATTGTTCATGAGACCTAGAGGATTATGGGACATGCAAGAACAGTACCTAGATACCTTTTTAGCGGATTTTCTCCACCCCTATCTTTCATCTCACTGGTTACAATTGTTTTTAGTTAAGTTCTAACAGTTATAAATAACGTTTTCTACTCAAGGCTACGATTTTAATTTATTAAACTAACTTAGAGTTAGTGAAAGTAACGTTACTACTTTGCTGAAAGGAGAAAGTTACTTAATGCAAAGAAAAAAATACACGTGTGGAATTCGGAGAAGTACCGACAGAAGCGAACCTTTTAAGTTTGAAGATATGTTTACAAATATCTTGTTTTGTTTAAATAAATAATTAGGCGAACTTAGCTTAGATATTATGTACTGTAGTTATAGTAAATACTGCAGGTTTCTATAAACAAATTTTTGAACACTTAATAATAACAATGATAGTATTTTATTTTTAAATAAATTATATAAATTACCGTGTACTTAATTTACAAGAAATTATCGTTCTATTTCAAAATCAGACAATTCAAACATTTTCCCAAAATTTTATGAATTACCGGAAGAAAGAAGCGCAAGTTTTCAAGGGGATAAATATTTTAACTTAATTAAATTTATTTTTAGCGTTAAAGTACTCACTTTTGTTATGTCATTTTGTAAAATAGCAAACGCAATGTTGCCAACACAAAAACACATTTGGGTAAAAACAATTGTTACATCTTTGTTATTACATTTGCACGGCTAGGCACAACGCTCAGTTATTGGTTCATAACTCTGTCTTTTGTACAGAAGAATTCCTAATGGCGTAAACATCAGTTACGTTCGCTTTCACTTTGTTTCCCCTCAAAGCGTAAAATAAATGTGCTCAATAATTAGTTCTCACTTTCAGTTACGGTTTTACGTCTCATTGGTTCAAACATTCAAACAAAATATTTCATATAGTATTACGCTAAACATTCCGGTCGGTTTTGTACCAAAATAAGGACCTGTCTTATTGAAACTGCACGTACGGGGTCAAACATCATGTTATTGTTAACTGCACATACGGGGTCAAACATCATGTTATTGTTAACTGCACGTACGGGGTCAAACATCATGTTATTGTTAACTGCACGTACGGGGTCAAACATCATGTTATTGTTAACTGCACATACGGGGTCAAACATCGTGTTATTGTTAACTGCACATACGGGGTCAAACATCGTGTTATTGTTAACTGCACGTACGGGGTCAAACATCATGTTATTGTTAACTGCACATACGGGGTCAAACATCATGTTATTGTTAACTGCACATACGGGGTCAAACATCGTGTTATTGTTAACTGCACATACGGGGTCAAACATCATGTTATTGTTAACTGCACATACGGGGTCAAACATCGTGTTATTGTTAACTGCACATACGGGGTCAAACATCATGTTATTGTTAACTGCACATATGGGGTCAAACATCGTGTTATTGTTAACTGCACATACGGGGTCAAACATCATGTTATTGTTAACTGCACATATGGGGTCAAACATCGTGTTATTGTTAACTGCACATACGGGGTCAAACATCATGTTATTGTTAACTGCACATATGGGGTCAAACATCGTGTTATTGTTAACTGCACATACGGGGTCAAACATCGTGTTATTGTTAACTGCACATACGGGGTCAAACATCGTGTTATTGTTAACTGCACATACGGGGTCAAACATCGTGTTATTGTTAACTGCACATACGGGGTCAAACATCGTGTTATTGAAACTGCACGTACGGGGTCAAATATCATGTTATTGTTACATTTCTAAGAGCTTAAAAGGTATTATATTGAAGTGAATAAATTATTAATAATTAATAACAACCAGGTTCCCGTGCGAAATTTCGCACTATGAAAGTTTTAAGTAAAACTTTTGAATAAAAGTAGTCGTTGGGTTGTGGGCGGCAGTTGGAGCAAGGAGAAAAGCGTTAAAAAAATAAATCACAAAGCGATCGGTTTGAAATAATAATAAAAAAATTATGAGTCATTGTAGTACATACACTTCTTCTTCTTCTCGTTTCACCCTCTTTGGGGTACGCTGAATCAATCATTTCTTGCGCGCTGTACTTTTCTTTGTTCCCAGTAGCTCTTCATTCTTTCCGATCTTCTTTTCCTCTCCTCTTCTGAAATGATAGGTTTAGGTCTTATTTTGGTTTTATCTTGGAATCTTATTCTTTCGTCCTTGGTACTTATCTTAGCAGTGGTCAAGCAGTGAATTTTCTGTAATTTTTAATTCTATTAGGTCTTTTTCAATTTCTTTAAACCAGTTCGGTTTTGTTTTACGATTATGGAAAAAATCAAACACCTGTTTCGTCAATCTAAGAAGATGGCCATAAAAATTTATTCTCCTTTTTCTCATAGTATCTGACAGTTTTTCAATTTTCTTATAGAGAGCTTCATTTCTTATATATACTACCTTATTATCCTGAAATTTTGTTCCTATAATTTTTCTTAAGATTTTCCTTTCCGTTATTTCAAGCTTTTCTATCTGGCCTATGCGATTCATGGTTAATGTTTCTGCTGCGTACAGTGCTTCCGGCTTGATCACTGTTTTATAATGTTTAATTTTGGACCCCCATGAAAGGGATTTCTTATTGTATGTTTCTTTCGTCAATTGGAAGGCCAGTTCAAGTTTGTTTTTGGTTATTTGTTGTTTGTCATGATTTTGGTCTTTTCAAAAGATTGGGTATTTGTTGTTTGTCATAATTTTGGTCTTTTCAAAAGATATGTTTAGACCTATTTTAGCTGCTTGTTTCTTCAATTCAAGAATCTGCTCCCTTGATTCCTCCATTGTTTCAGCAAACAAGGCCATATCATCTGCAAATGCAATACAGCTAATTCTGAGATTCTTCTTTTTGTAACCCAATCCTATTCCACTTTTTATATTTTTCTTCCATTCCCTGACTACTTTCTCAAGTGCACAATTAAACAATAAAGGGGAGAGCCCATCCCCCTGCCTGACTCCCGTTTTTACTTCAAATGAATTCGATAGTTCACCCATAAATTTAACTTTCGAAACTGTATTTGTTATAGTTACTACATACACTTCAATACAGGCAATTGTTTTTTTTTAAGGGCATTACAATTCCTCGTTGTAAACGATATTTGATATAATATGGTAACCTTCTTGTATTCAGTATAATGATCTGCCTTCTCTAGCTTCGTCAATTCTACTTTCCTTGACGCGTTTCGGAGAACCTCCATCTTCAAAAACTATATCTAACGGATAGATGGTAGTAGTAATAACGAAAGTAGAATTGACGAAGCTAGGGAAAGCAGATCATTATACTGAACACAGTGACAATAATCTTAGCAGAAAAGAAGAAGAATATAAAAAGAATTTTAACTTTCTTGTACTTTTTGTATTTCATTTTCTTTAATAGATAAAAACACAAAATTAAAATACCGTAACTTTAAACTGTATTTCACAAAGTCCACAATTACCTCTAACTGTATTTTAACATTTTATTGTATGTGTTTTATGATATCCGTATTAACAATAGATAAATGCACGATATTTGTAATAAATGCACGATAAATGCACAAATTAGTAAAATATAGTGTCCAAAACATGTGTTTGGTATTCGAAATGCTTGTACGACTTTCAGTAGGGCCAAATAACCTATAAGTTTAACGACTTTTAAGTAAAAATTGAAATTGTTCTAAGCATGTTATGCAAAAAAGCGGTATTTGTAATGGAATTGTCCATTCGTTATTAATAAGTTAGCTTCGTAAAGTATAAAAATATTGTCCGATCGTATTGTCTGATTGTACTGATATTGTGATGCCACGCATGCGCATGTGAGCTGCCGTTTTGCCTATGACAGTTAAAAGTGTCTTTTATGTTAAAATTTTCCACAAACAGCAAGTTTTAGGTCAAAAGCGTTTTTCAGCGTCAAAATTAGGTTAAAATAATCTTTCTAAAGATTTACAGGCATTTCTACTATAGTAGGTTCTGATTTTTAACAATCATTAACAGGTAGGTCTTATTTACTACCTGTTTAATACTTTAAAAAATGAATCAATTTTGCAATAGTTAGATATTATTTTTTTAAATACTTTTTTACAACTTTGTATTAAATTAAAAAAAATCTTTAGTTAATTTTTGTACAATTTGTCGCAAGTATTTATTTTTTTTTAACGTTCGACTATCGTGCACACTTGGGTTAATGCAGACGATGGGATTATTTATACAGTATGAAAATGCCAAGCCCTGGCCGGGAATTGAACCCGGGTTCTCGGAGTGGAAGCCCAGTACGCTATCAACTAGGCCACCGAGGCGGCTAAAAGTATTTTAGAATGTTCTTTGAAAGTTTAAATACATATTTATGAACATTAAGTTAGTTTTTCTTAACAAAAACACAATTTTCCCACTTACCTTTTTGGCACTGCTAGCAGGTAAAAGTTTTACGTCCTGGGGCAAACATTTATAGATAAACACCAGCACGAATACGTAAGGGGGCCGCAAAAATGTGGAGCTGCAGAGGAACGTTTTGAAATAAACTAGAAAAATTCTCGTAAATATTGTTGAAATATAAAACACAAACAATCCAGTGCTAAATTACCCAGCGTGTTGTGCTACTGACGTTGCGGCAGTACAGTGACGCGTCAGGCAGCATAAATATTCATTCAGTTTATTTTCAACACCTTTTTCAAACGAAAATATTTTTATCGTAAATAAAAAATAAAAAAAACCTGCTATTGAACAAAAAAATAAAAATTGTATATCATGTTTTCTCTTACTTTTTATTTTAATTGTGACAATTCGTTAGAAAACACGACATAACCTAAAACTTATTATAGCCTGTCAGATGTTCAGTGAAATCAGCTGATCGTTACGAATTAAAATCAAACGACTGATCTTTTACTACAACTACCAGTATACAAATTAAATAAACGATAGTTTCCGTAGTGTAGTGGTTATCACGTGCGCCTCAACACGCATGGTCTCGTATTCGATCCCGGGTGGAAACACAGAAAATTATTCTTATTATTGTAATATGTGACGCGACGAGCAAAACATACTATTGTATATCAATATAAATTTGTACACGCATCATGCAAAGTACATCACAACCAGCCCTAAAACATGGTATACGTGTATGTTATAGAAAGAAAACCTTACTTCTACTATATGCAGGACTATATGTAAATCGATTTTAAATTTGGGTTCAACAAATTGGTTTGAGTTTTATTGAACCACACACACACACACACACACACACACACACACACACACACACACACACAAATACACTATATTATTTTAAGGACCAACCTATGTACGGGATTTATGCCTCCTGTAGGTCCTTCATATTTTGTATTCTATTATATAATTTTTGAAGGAATTTTGGAAATAAATAGATAAATAAAACATACATACACAAACACACACACAAACAAACACACACACACAAATACACTATATTATTTTAAGGACCAACCTATGTACGGGAATTTATGCCTCCTGTAGGTCCTTCATATTTTGTATTATATTATATAATTTTTGAAGGAATTTTGGAAATAAATAGATAAATAAAACATACATACACACACACACACACACACACACACACACACACACACACACACACACACACACACACACACACACACACACACACACACACAAATACACTATATTATTTTAAGGACCAACCTATGTACGGGAATTTATGCCTCCTGTAGGTCCTTCATATTTTGTATTATATTATATAATTTTTGAAGGAATTTTGGAAATAAATAGATAAACACACACACACACACACACACACACACACACACACACACACACAAACTGCACAAACGTCACGTATAAACAATCCTTTAAATCTTTAAAAGTTGAATTTCGTTGAAATTTTTCCAAAAATAAACATTCATAAATTATTTTTCAAACAGAAATTATTGCAATTCAATTCTTAAATTTTAAAGTAAATTAATAGTAAACTGTATATAAGTATAAAATTTTGGAATTTCAATAAGTGTTAATCGTTATTTGAATCTAAATAAGAAATAACAACACTATTTATTAAAAAAACCGAAATTTTCGTAATTATAGTAGTAAATGTTTCGTTTTCACTTTATTTTGTTTTTGAAGTCGAGAAATGTTGAATTGAAACAAAAGCCTTTCATGGGTTCAAGTTATGTTCATCTTTGTGTAACACTATTCAAAACGTAATTATTACCGAGAAAGGTTTTCATTTGGTGAATCCAATTAAAACGAGAGCATCTGAGCGAAGCAACGAGACCTGCAAAAGAGAAATACACTAATGAAAGCTTAAGTGACGTAATGAATAAAGCAAGCTGTAAAGTAAATAGTATAAAGTAAAATGCGTTATTTTCTCATTGTTGTGTAAATGTAGGAGTTATTTCAGGTAACAAAATCATTTCTGAAAATAAGGTAGAAAGGTAGATTTTATTATTTAGTCTACATCCACTATTGGAGGGCCAATGTGGTAATACTGATATTAATTATGAATGCACAAGCTGTAAAGTAAATAGTATAAAGTAAAATGCATTATTTTCTTATTGTTGTGTAAACGTAGGAGTTATTTCAGGTAATAAAATCATTTCTGAAAATAAGGTAGATAGGTAGATTTTATTATGTAGTCTACATCTACTATTGGAGGTCCAATGTGGTAATACTGATATTAATTATGAATGCACAAGCTGTAAAGTAAATAGTATAAAGTAAAATGCGTTATTTTCTCATTGTTGTGTAAATGTAGGAGTTATTTCAGGTAACAAAATCATTTCTGAAAATAAGGTAGATAGGTAGATTTTATTATTTAGTCTACATCCACTATTGGAGGGCCAATGTGGTAATACTGATATTAATTATGAATGCATAAGCTCTAAAGTAAAATGCATTATTTTCTTATTGTTGTGTAAATGTATTAGTTATTTCAGGTAACAAAATTATTTCTGAAAATAAGGTAGAAAGGTAGATTTTATTATTTAGTCTACATCCACTATTGGAGGGCCAATGTGGTAATACTGATATTAATTATGAATGCACAAGCTGTAAAGTAAATAGTATAAAGTAAAATGCGTTATTTTCTTATTGTTGTGTAAATGTATGAGTTATTTCAGGTGACAAAATCATTTCTGAAAATAAGGTAGAAAGGTAGATTTTATTATTTAGTCTACATCCACTATTGGAGGGCCAATGTGGTAATACTGATATTAATTATGAATGCACAAGCTGTAAAGTAAATAGTATAAAGTAAAATGTATTATTTTCTTATTGTTGTGCAAACGTAGGAGTTATTTCAGGTGACAAAATCATTTCTGAAAATAAGGTAGAAAGGTAGATTTTATTATTTAGTCTACATCCACTATTGGATGGCCAATGTGGTAATACTGATATTAATTATGAATGCACAAGCTGTAAAGTAAATAGTGTAAAGCAAAATGCATTATTTTCTTATTGTTGTGTAGGAGTTATTTCAGGTAACAAAATCATTTCTGAAAATAAGGTAGAAAGGTAGATTTGTTTATTTAGTCTACATCCACTATTGGAGGGCCAATGTGGTAATACTGATATTAATTATGAATGCACAAGCTGTAAAGTAAATAGTGTAAAGCAAAATGCATTATTTTCTTATTGTTGAGTAGGAGTCTTTTCAGGTAACGAAATCATTTCTGAAAATAAGGTAGATAGGTAGATTTTATTATTTAGTCTACATCCACTATTGGAGGGCCAATGTGGTAATACTGATATTAATTATGAATGCACAAGCTGTAAAGTAAATAGTATAAAGTAAAATGCATTATTTTCTTATTGTTGTGTAGGAGTTATTTCAGGTAACGAAATCATTTCTGAAAATAAGGTAGATAGGTAGATTTTATTATTTAGTCTACATCCACTATTGGAGGGCCAATGTGGTAATACTGATATTATTTATGAATGCATAAGCTGTAAAGTAAATAGTATAAAGTTAAATGCATTATTTTCTCATTGTTGTGTAAATGTAGGAGTTATATCAGGTAACAAAATCATTTCTGAAAATAAGGTAGATAGGTAGATTTTATTATTTAGTCTACATCTACTATTGGAGGTCCAATGTGGTAATACTGATATTAATTATGAATGCACAAGCTGTAAAGTAAATAGTATAAAGTAAAATGCTTTATTTTCTTATTGTTGTGTAGGAGTTATTTCAGGTAACAAAATTATTTCTGAAAATAAGGTAGATCGGTAGATTTTATTATTAATCTACATCCTTTATTGGAGGGCCAATGTGGTAATACTGATATTAATTTTGAACAGTCATATTCTATAGACGTACCTGCAAAATGTCCTGTATGTCCTTGCATACTCTGCAGTAGCCGGTGTTTGGTCGCTGCGGTTAGGAAGGTCACTGCCACTAAACTAAGGTTTTCACTCTGATAGACCGTAAAAAAGGAAAAGTGTTTTAGTTTTAGAAATACTGAACTGGTGATCGGAATTAGTTAAAAGTCTATCTCTAGCCTCTGCAGTGGAAACAAGAGACAGCGGTTCCGGAAAGTTTCCGAAAAAAGCACTATCGCGGCGAAACTGCGCGGACTTTTCACTATTCACTGTTGGACTAGTTGAGAAGTGAGCCTGAAGGTCAGTAAAGGGCCTTAGAACCGACCTGGCTGATTTACATGCTTAGTCTTGGATGTTTGTTTAGGAAACTACTTTACGTAACACGCCTTGTAGGAGAATATAAAATGAAAGATAGTCACAGATTGAATAAATATATTTAAAAAAAAGGCTTTTAGCGAAAAGAACATGAAGCACATCATCGCCGTCCAGCAAAAATTTGCTACACAGAGCAGAAACTAAATCTAATTCTAAACACTAAAACTAGATAACATTATTTAAATACATAAATTGTGACAAAAATTTAAACAGGAATAAGAATGTGTAAAAATATAACCAGAAAGTGGTTAAGAGAAACTAAAACAAAAGTTTATCTAAAACTAATTAAAAAGCTTGGGATATATAAATTACCATTATAAATAAATACATTTCAAATACATACCAAATACATTACATTACAAATAAATTACCGTTACAACGCTGCATAAGAATACCGTAGCTAAAGTAGTTGAAGTATATTTCAAAGACGTACAAAATTTAGAATTCTGTCAATGACCTTTCATCATCCTTTAAAAATGCTTGCTTTTGAAACAATCACCGTCCAGAAGAAAGTGTTTGACTGTGATATCACCAAAAACTAAAACAAAATATCACTGAAAAACAAACTTTAAAAGTAATGGTCTTGTACGTTCATTATAGTATGCAGTAGTCTAGATTTCCTTTATTAATTGCAAAAGTATTTTACTAATTTGAGTATATGACACTGGGAGTTTTGGCCATAAAGTTTTTATTTTAGTTAAAATATTTCTGTCATTACCAAACATCGTGACGAACAACTCGACGGAATAACAATTAACTCATACATTTTGTTGTATATTTAATATTGATTTAATATAATAAGTAAAAATTATTTTTTTATATAACTTATTTTTGGACTAAAATTACAATATGGATTTTTCAAATGTCGATATATTAATAGCAAGCAAAATGAAAGAAATGAAAAAAAAACTGGAAAATCAAAAGGAAGGAATGCATAAAGCCACTTTTTTATAATCTCAATTTTTACATACATTTAGAAGAGTACTTAAAATGCTGTGGTTTTACTAATTGCTCCTTTGTTTTAGGCAGCTGAGAAAACCACTCCTTCGCGGAATCCAGGAAATGAGATTAAAAACACCGGAAACCCGAGAGAGGTTTCTTGTAATCCAAATTTTTTAAATTTCTGTTTTTTATTTCTGACGTCACAATTATCTTTTTTCAGTGTCAGAATCTTAGTTTTAGAAGGTTTTCCTGGTTACAACTAAAGATTAAGAGAATGATGATAATTTTAGTAATATTATTAAAATTTTAGTAATATTTTAGTTAATGAAGATTTTTGATTCACAAAAATTATACTTTTTTGTTGAGAATAGATTGAAAATGTGACAAGTTTCAAAAACAACTGAACCTTAATTTAGAAGTAATCATTTAATATAAAGTTGTAAAAGATTAATTCAAACATCAGAATTTCATGTTTCAGCTCTTCAAGACTCATAGGTATTGGAAACGTGGAGGTTGTAATCAATTTTTTTAAATTTAGAATTTCTTTGTTTTTGTTTTACAAACAACACCTTAAAAAGGTATATATATATATATATATATATATATATATATATATATATATATATATATTGTATTAACAGTGAAATGTACATGTAGGAGAAGATTTTTTAATAAAATATTATACGTACTTTCAATAAATTTTCATTGACCAATTCTGGGAACATTTTGACCCAATCTTGTATATATATCCTACAAGGTATATATTTAAATCATCAAACTCGTTATTATTTTACAGCGAATATAAAAATAGTCATATCTTTATTATTATGGTACATTATTGACTTCGGACTTGTTGCCTTCGAATTATAATGTCAAAAAACTCATGTATAAATAACCTTGTTGAGATTTTAACGGGTATTGTGAATTTTGGTTTTTTTAAAAGCATAGAAAATAATTTTAATCCACTACACGTTGGTATATTTTTAATTTTTTTGCAAATGGGCACCTAGTGTTTAACCCAAAACATCATGGTAAATTTCATCTCGTTATTGTCATTTTAAAAATATTAAAAATTCTTTTAATTAATCTTCCGGCTGTTCAACGATAACTTTTTACGTTCGTATGGTTTTTTTACTATTTTTTCTAATGCAAACTCTTATACAACCTTTTCACACCTTAAGGGGATGAACTGTAGAATATATTGAAATATACATTTATTTATGTTTTAATACGATTCACGGTATTTTTTAATATATATCAAGAAAATCTGATCAAAAACATTTTTACAATGCAAACTTTTAAATTTTTAGTTCTTTAAGGGATGAAATTTAAAAAATGCTGAAACACTTATTTCATTATCTGTTTTTATTAAAGTATTTATGTTAAGTTTTGAGAAAATCTTACAAAGAAAAAATAATGTGACTACTTTATAATAGTTTTTACCCCTTTAGGGGGGGTCAATTCAGGAAAATTTTGAATTTTATTTAATTATTTTTATTGTAGTGTTATCTGTCAAGTTCAAATAATATTTTCCAATGAAAAATATAATACACTTTGTTCTCCTCTTTTTTTGCTCCTTTATGAATTTTGCTTTATTATTTGTGCTTGAAAGTATTAATATTAGGTTTAAAAAAAATCAGACCAAAATCATATTTTTTCTACCTCAAACTTTTCAAGTGAGAATTTCTTTTTAACATTGTTCTATATTTTTTTATATTTACGGAAGAAGTTATTGCGTTTTTTTTATTATAGTATTTTTAGAAACAATGAATATTTCCTCTAAATATTATTCTTTACATCTAGACATTATATTGGAGACAAAAAAATTTACGAAAGGTTTCTGCACAATTTGCCGCAGCAGTAGCACAAGTTGTTTATCCCGAATGCTCCAGACTCTTTGGAAATTTGTTATTGATCTTGTACCCAGATCCCCTGACATGTCGTTTGGGATTATGATGCATGCACTCAAAGGCCGGTAAGCTGAGCAGACAAGTAATATCGTCACTGGTGAAACGGTACAGTCAAAGTTTATCTCTTATTAATATATTTTTGATCGAGTTTTTGAAAACATTTTTTATATAACTTATTGCTTCTAACTGTTTAATTGTTAATTTTGTGTGAGAAAAAAATAAAGCAATCAAATTTTACAAAATTTCTAGCCTTTAATTTAAAACAAAAAAAATTACACAAAAAAACACGACCAGTCATATCAGATTATTCTGAAAATTTGGTCGCGTATTATGATAATTTAACTCAATTCATTATAGTAAATTGGAAAAAAACAAATCCTGATTTAAAATTTTGTAAAATGACTCGAGTTTAACTCATGTATGACCAAATTTTGAGTCAAAACTGATGATTTCTTTTTGAAAAGTAATGCCGATTTTCGTAATGACCAATTTTTTAGTGTAGATAAATTTCAGCTCACATAAAATTGGATCCTATGATTTTGGTCTAAATTCAGTATATACGTACTCCTCCCAAAAGGAATAGCTTAATATATATAAAAAACTGGTTATTGGAGATTTTGAGAAACTCTGAAAAATCGGTCTGGTTTCCCAAAATGTATTCCCAAGTTTGCAAGAATTTAGTCAGACATAACTCAAGTCAGTATAGAAAATTTCAAATAAAAACATTTTCGATTCGGGAGTATATGTAAAAAGGAAAAAAACAACAACAAAATTAATTTATCTTAGTAGTTACTGTAAAAGATCAGTTGTTTTGTATTAATTCGTAACGATCAGCTGATTTTATTGAACAGCTGATAGGCTATAATTTGATTTAGGTTATGTCATGTTTTCGAACGAATTATCACAATTAAAATAAAAAAAAGAAACAACATGATACATAATTTTTATTTTTAGTTCAATAACATAAATTAGTTAATTCGTATCACTTAATATATATTTAAAATTACGTATATAAAATTAAAAAAATATATAAAAATATAGA